>VCRD01002507.1:55703-75667 GCA_006783055.1 Trinorchestia longiramus | reverse complement strand
AAACGATAGCACTCTCACTCCGAGTTACCATCTCGAGACCCGCTTAATCACATAACAAAATAAAAACAATCACATAAAATACACATTTTAGCTGAGTTATAATCAAAGAGCTTCTGCCGGAGCTAAGCCTCAGTAATTACTCGCCTATTAAATGCATCACATTTCTCCTCTCTTCCCGACAAATAAACTACAAGACCGCTGTTTCATGACGGTAGATAAGTTTTAAAATTCGCCGAGCTCGCTCCTAATCAATTTAATCACGATTGATTGATGCTTGCCCTTGCCTGTCTTCTCCGACTCCAATATCTCCAACTCCGAACCTCCACTGACTCCGCTATTCCACGGCTGTCTCCAAATATTTATTGCATCAATTAGTCGCTGACTCCATGCTCGCCATACGCGCTGCTTAACACTCTTATATGCCTGTCTCACTCAGTTGACATTTTCTTAACATTTTATGTTGACTTCAATCGACAGTGCATCATCGCGGATTTATTCTTTTCCCTTCAACTCCACTTCCTTATGTTCAACAATCACACAAAATCATTATTATTACTCCTGGCCATACTGCACTTGTTATTACTTAAATAGTTGTGACTCCCATGTTATTCCTTGCTCTAAATCTTTTGAAACAGTTAGATCACTGCTCGCCTGATGACCATGAATGACTCTGTGGCGTTGTTGCGGTTATGGTGCAATTGGGCGCACCCACCCTTAAGCATTTAGCCATGGTGTTTGGCTTGCCTTCTCAAAAGGCAATTAAATTATATCCTACACTTGTATTACGCTTCCCACTGAGTCTAAAAACTTTCACTTTACATTGGAGTCACTCTAATTGAGGAAGAATTTGTAATACTACTCTCAAAAACTGATGACTTAAGAAGTAGACATTTTTACGACGCTTGTCAGCAGCACATTATGCTCATGAAGAAAAGTTTAGGCATTCACAATTAATTTTTACAATTGTCAAAGAAGAACAATGTTTAATTTGAATTGTAATGTATCGATTTCCATTTTAAAGGAAATTCGATGTTTATGAGAAAATTCTGAACTTTAACACTGCTCCGGCAAAGAAAGATTTTAATTCACATGGAGTCTTTGTTAATTCGTTGACAGAAGGTCAATTTACGTTACCAGTGCGTCAAATTTTTGATTCAGTTGGGCCTAATTCGTTGACATACTACACCTGATAACACACATGACACACGAACCCTTTGCATTCATTGCGGTGAAAAAAAACTCCCAACATTAAGATTACACTAGGAAGAAAATAAAACCTCAAAGAATGCAAAAGTACATAATACCCCTTCACTGTGGCAGCTGATAGAAAGCAGAGCTTCATTGTAGGACTTTTTTTGGTGTCGCGATATCGTTTTTTTATCTTTTTTACTTTATTTCATATTGCATGTTTTGAATATATTTTACTTTATTGCATGTTTTGAATATACATTTATTTAATAATGGTAATTTCTAAGTTTATTAATGTCAATATCTTTCAACCCTACATTAATCAATAGATGAATGAACTTTTATAACAAACAAACATGATCCCTATGAGGCGTCCAAATCCCTCAACACATTTTTATGATTGAAGCACGCTATTCTAACAGTTGCCGAGTGAGAGGGTAAATAAAATGACCCGTGATATTCCAGTATGCATTATTGTAAACACGGGAAAGTTTAGTTAACATTGGATCTCAGCGATCGACATACTAAATAAAACATCTAGGCATGAATGTTACGCTGAATTATACTCTGTGACCACATGACTAACAACAAATTAACCTTTACCTCCCTTGCACGACGATGATGATTCCCTCACGATGTACCCTTCACTAAATTCACGAAGCTCGGCAGTACACTTCACAAGCCTAACATACAATGTTACGTGCAGAATTTGGGGGACTGTCTGCCACCCACTTAACTGTGAACCCACTTACTTACCTACCTACTATACTTACTAGACTTACTCCACTTGTACACTTATACGCCACATACTGCACCTACTGTACTGGCTGTACTCGTGCAACATTTCAAGCCACAGTCACTATAGCTCTGGACTGGCCATTCACCCATGAAGCTGGACTGGCCTAACCATCCTCTGGAAGCTCTTGAATGGCTAAATCATCCCAAGAAGATTCCAAGCTATTTCTCATGCCAACTTCTTGAATACCAAGCTGAGTACCTGTGATGAGTTCTTTTATTCTCCTTGAGTAAGGTCACACGGGCAGTTAGATTAGGGTTTGTTAAAGTTGGTTGCTTAAAATTCCCCAAACAGTAAAAACTTTACAGGTCCACACAAAATCAAAATGTAAGATATTGTGTTAAGTGTAAAATGTGATTCTTAGTATACTTAGATGCATAAGTCTGTTGATATAAGCGTTATCATAACTGTGCATTATTACAACTGTGAAAATGCAGCCATAGCCTATGCAGACAGGAAGCCATTTATGATATCCGTAGGACACTGAAGAATGTTCAAGGTGCTATAGTCATGTAATATAATATTCTGTCGCCAGTCTTAGCTGTAGAATTTGTCATACTGACAGACATCAATATATGTATCTCATGTGAGCCAAGAAGTTATCTCATCCATGTTTGTGATAAATTAAATGTGTTTAGTCCTTCCTGCTCAATCACCAGCGTTCTAGCACAAGAATAGCTGTAGAATTTATGTGCGATACTGACAAGTGTGAGTATATGTGTTTCATGTGAGCCAGGAAGTTAACTCATCAGTGTGTGTGATAAATTAAATGTGTCTATTCCTTCCTGCTCAATAGAATCCTGGTTGTACAGTGAGACACCAAAAACATTCTACATTCATAGTCACTTCTTCATTTAGTCAACTAGCATCTATTCACAGGAGATGGAACTTTCAGTGTAGAATGTAGAAAAATGTCTTCTGGTCTACAACAGCATTAAAATGTGTTCAATGTAGGTGTAAAAGGATTTCACACCACCCAGCGTTGGAAAAAAAGTTCCTCAAACAATATTTATATTTTTAATTCAGTGTGCTCTAAGTGTATGATTTTTTGCATAACAAACAGTGCCTGTTGCTAAATATAGTTAGCCTATTCTTTTTCATTTGTGATGCTGAATTGCAACAGTTATGTTTCTAAGCAATACCCGTGCTTTCATGTGTCAATCATGGTAGTTTACTATATTTTGGGGTAATAAGTTTGCAGTGTAATTCCCTATTGTGCACAGGCTCTAAAACATTTTCTAACTGCGATGGATAAGATATTTCTGTCTAACACTGAGGTTGGTGAACCTCAAGTTATTTATACCTGCACCTTCAGTTATCTATATGCTTTCCTTTCTTAAGGAATTATATTTATACTAGTTTTGTTTCAAAAAGAAATTATATTTTTGTGTACATGTAGCAGCAACTTGTTATTTGAGCTGCAACTGTGAGATTAATGCCATTACTCTAGTTCATTGTAGCTGCCAGTGTTTTCAGTCAGCCTCAATGGCCAGTATTATGTATGAACTACATTCTAGTGTAGGCACATTGAAAAGATAATCATGTGTGCCATTTCAGACACCAGTACCATGTCAGAGTATTTAATTTTAAGTTAAATAATTAGTTCTGTAAACTTAGCTTGTGATTTGTTCTCAGATCACGGCTTCAATAAACTCAACTTCCAACGACCTCATCATTTATCCTACGGGACACGCCTAAGCCCCAGACAGTGATATTTTTGATTTGCTGGTGGGTTGATGTGCCAGCGACATTTGGTGGAGGACGGGGACTTGACAGCGTCTTCACAGCGAGAGAGCGGACCAGCAGCAGTCCCTCCGTGACAGAGCACCAAGTTATACTGTAAGGTCTCAAAGTAACAATAGGATCTACTTAGGGCAGGCCGCTAATTTTGAGCAAGTACGGAAAGATCCTGGAAAACTCAAAGTCCAGCAACAGAAGGAAGCTCGCTTTAAGCTACCTAATAATGTCGATTCGGGAGTCAACACACGGCAGTGCCAGACCAAGAGTGCCTCCAATCCACATACTCGAGAAAGACGTAGAGGCTCTTTGCACCGCGTTGGAAGAGCTTACCTCTTTCGGAAGCCCAGAGGTAGAAAATGAACAGAAACTTCAAGACTACGGCTGCAATTTGAAGCAATCCCTCGCAAAACTGACAGAAGCAAGTGGAGTTCTCACGGCTAGATACCTCAGCAATGACTCCACGGCAGCGGCTGTCGAGACAGAAAAGGCCCGAAAAAAGGGTGTTCGCAACGTCAAGAATCAGCTCTTGATTCTAAATAAACAACTGCAAGCCTTAACGCTTGACACTTTCTCCCTACCATCAGGAGCAACCAGAGGAACGACGTCAGTGGCTCCCTGCGCCATAGACACCGAGGACCTCGATCTCAAAGACATCCCAGAACACCAAAGAGAAGACGAAAACACAGAGGCCGAAAACCGTGATAACGAAGAGATCACAGCGCGCAAATCCTACAGACCAACGGCAGCGTTTGTAGCGACACTAGGGCGACACCAGCCTGTTAACCCCGAGGACCTTCCAGCAGCGCTAGAGAACGAGCGCAGGGCAAGAGCGTCAGCCCCCAGCTTTCGCAAGATGGGGAGAGAATCGAAGGCAATCGTGAAAGATCCAACTGCACCAGTATTTCCAGACGCACGAACTACGGCCACCGGTCACCAACCCCAGTGCACCACCAAGCCAGACGTGTTCAAAGCAGTGACGCCACTTTTCGACGGCAACGCCCGCCTGTTCAACAATTGAAGCAGTGCTATTCAACATCACGTACAACAATACCAGATGGGATTGCACGATGCAATAACCGTCCTCAAAGCAAACACGAGCGGCCGACCTCGGGCGCTGATCCAAGGCATCGCGAGTCAGCTATCAGGCGACCCGGTAACCGCATTCACGACCATGTGGGAGGCTTTACACACCAATTATGGAAAAGGGTCAGATTTAGAAAGCGCCATATATCACGACATTATTGATTTCCCGCAAATCAAGCTCGAAAACGACAAGGTGCAGTTGCAGGAACTCCAGAACATTGCACGTACCGTGATCAACACCATGGCATACACCTCAGAGCTGAGGTATTTTAACTGCCCTAGAGGGGTGAATATACTTCTCAACAAATTGCCTGTGCCTCTCCTAAGATCGTGGAAATCGTTCGCAACAACGTACATGGACACACACCAAGTACCCCACCCGACGATGAGCATTTTTTTAGCTTTCTCAACAAGACCATCGCAACGATTTGCCCCACGTACTTCCCCGACGCCCCATGCACACGAGGTGCAGAGCCAATGAAGCACGTCAAAACTTTTCGCACTGAAGTCAACAAGTCCTACACTTGCGAATATCACCAAGTAAATGGGCACGCCACAGTAACCTGCAACCAGTTTTCAAACCTATCCATCGAACAGAAGAACACATTTATTCGACAACACAATCTGTGTTACCGCTACCTTGGAAAACACAAAAAGTCAGATTGCACAACTTCCGTGACGTGCAACATTTGTAATGGCGGGCATGCAACCGCTCTCCACCGGGATTCAAGACTGAATCCGCGTGCCCCTCCACACAACCCACAACGAGGGACTCAACCAAGAGAGAACAACATCGGTCCAACGCAGCGCGCCGCCAGCGAAAGAAACCAATTCCAATCACGCAGCGCATGAATCAACTGCTTGACAACAGCTCAAGCACATCAACGAAGTTGCTCATTAACTGTACTCATTAAGATTTCTCATAGGGATAAACATTTGTTGTGTTATGCCATACTGGACTTGCATAACAATTTGTCATTTGCAAGTCCCAAAGTGGCTAGATATTTTGGTATCAAATCTCCGACGGAGTCGTACTCAATAGAGACGGCTGCGCAAGGGAAGAAGGCTACTATTAGAGGGCAGACAATTAATGGAATCACAGTCCAGGGTTTGCGTAACGGAAAGGTTTTCAACCTCCCTCCGTTACTCACCAACCCATACATTCCTGCCTCAAAAGCTGAGATAGCGAGTCCTGACGAAGTGAGAGCATGTCCTCATTTGGCCCATCTGGCGGATAAATTCGATGATGTAGACGAAACAGCAGAAGTCTTAATGTTGTTAGGCAGAGATGCAGGGCATTGCTTAAAACCCGCATCGTACAGTGAGGGTCGAACATACGTAATCGAGACTCCCCTTGGGTGGGGTCTCATAGGCACTCCCTGCTCGTCGTCTGCCTCAATCCTTTCTGACGTCTCTCAGTCAACACCCTATCGCACACTAAAAACAAATTGCCAGGTAGAACGATCTAACTCCCCATTTGTTCCCAGAGTTCGCGAGGGCAGGGGTCTTTGGCCCATGAGCGACCAACATGACGTTTTCACAGAACGACTCGACGACGAACTCACTGCTTATCCGCGAACGAGGTATTGTTTGCACATAGAATAAGTACATCGATAAGGGTAAACAAAAAAGGGAATTTAGAAATGCCACTGCCATGTAAATCCGAGTGTCCTGTCTTCCCAGATAATCGTCTACCTGTATTGCAACGGACTCGCAATACCCTAGGTAAACTCTGTAAGGAACCCAACAAGCTCGCTCAGCGTTTGACAGCAATGGGCAAAAACTTAGCGGAGGGACACGTGGAACCCATTCCACTTTAGGAAATAAACGCAGCTCAACCAGACAAGGTGTGGTATTTGCCTGTATTCCCTGTGGAAAACGCAAAAAGGGCAAGATTCGTCTCGTTTTCGACAGCTCCGCAACATACTACGGTGTAAATCTCAACGATCAATTGCTCCAGGGACCCGACTACAACAATGCACTGAGAGGCGTCCTAATGCGATTCGGCATGCATGCTCGCTTTCATGGCTGATGTGGAAGCTATGTATCACGCTTTTCATCTCAAGAAAGAAGATCAAGACTATCTGCGATTTTACTGGTTTGCTCACAACAATCCATCCAACGGTCTAATTCCACACCGGGCGACTGTGCATATTTTTGGAAACAGACCATCACCGGCCATCGCTATCTACGGAATGCGGCACGCAACGTCACATCCCTCAGCCCACATGTATCCCGAAGCCCAAAGGTTCATCTTGAACAGCTTCTATTTACGTCGACGATGGACTAGGATCTGCAGAAATATCTGACCAGGCTATTCAAATACTACAAGGGGCGCGCTCCATTTTGGAGCGATACAAGATACGCCTTCACAAGATCGTCTCAAGTTCAGATGAGGTGATGAGGGCCTTCCCCCAGGCGAGTTGGCCGAAGACATGGAGATAGTCGACCTAGATCGCACCCCTTTGCATCGTTCTCTCGGTGTATTCTGGGACATAAAACGCGATCTTCTCCTCATAAAACCGGATCTCGAAGAAAAGCTGTTCACACGACGAGGCGTATTGTCTTTCGTCAACGCTATCTTCGACCCGTTGGGAGTAGCGTGCCCAGTAGTATCAAGGGGCAAGTTAATCCAACGCAAGGTCATGTCGAGCAAGCACGATGAGGGATCATCAAACGAGAAGGATCCAAAAGCAAAGAAAACCAGTTGGGACGAACCCCTCCCGGTCGAATACAAACCGCTGTGGGACGACTGGGTCAAGTCTCTACGACAAGCTCCTCAAATCGCAGTGCCACGGAGCTACCGCCCATTGGGTTTTGGCAAGTGTGCACAGCCATCCTTTCATGTTTTTTTTGACGGGTCAATCGACGCCATAGGGCATGCAATTTATCTTAGGTCTGTAAATACGGCCGGTAAAGGACAAGTATCCTTTGTAACACGGTCTTCCAAGGTATCTCCGCGCTCCACAACGTCAGTACCGAGACTAGAATTATGTGCAGCTGTAGATGCCTCTCGCGCTCATTGTGAAGATCTTGAAGAACTCCAGATTAGCGTTGAGGCCACAACATTTTACACCGACAGTTTAATTGTAATGGGTCATTCGTCAAACAAAAGCAAAAGGTTCTCCCAATATGTAATTAGGCGAGTTCAAATGATCCTGTCAGCCTCTTCTGCTAGCCAATGGACCTACATTCCGACCGATAAAAACCCGGCCGACGTAGCTGCTAGACCCATAAGCCCGGTAGACCTAAGAGAAAGTATCTGGCTGACGGGACACGATTTCTTGTGGAGCACATTGTCTCACTGTTCAGTGCTTTCACCGCCTCCGGCGACATTACCCGAAACGGTGGAAGGCACCTCTCTGATTCTAAAGACAGTTTTAGGTCCGTCCATGTATCCCATGAATTCCATAACTGTAAATCGCAGCAATCTAAGATCAATGTTAAAAACTGTTCAGCTGGTATACAGGTTTACATTGGGACTCCTTGACAGGGCACGCCAGAGGAGGCGACACTCCCTCGCTGTTAGAAGGGATATTTCGTGTGAGGTTGCTCAGAACATTTTGATACGCTCTGTACGGCAGGAATGTTTTTCCGAACTCATGAACGCTTGCCCCCAGGTTGTGAATGTACCAGACGGCCACAAGCTATCCAGCTTGGCACCATTCATCGACCGTCACGGGATGCTGAGAGTGGGAGGTCGGCTCCAAAACTCTACAATGCCCTTAGGCATAAAGTGTCCACTGGTGGGGCCTGAAAAACACCCCATATCAGTAGCTTTGATCCGCCTATTTCACACAGAGGTACAGCATTAGGGCTCGTACATCACTCATGGAGCAATTCGGATGGCTGGATTTCACATTCAACGAGGCACCTAGCTCATCAAACGCATCATTTCCGAGTGCGTATGGTGTTGCAAGTTAAGGGCCAAAATCGGAGAGCAGAAAATGGCTGACCTGCTGTTGTTAAGACTAGTAGTTGCAACTCTACGGTATTTTCTAACCCGAATTCGCTTACCTCTATTAGACTTGGACTTCAGACTGCGTTGCTTCTCGTACCGGATGAATGTCCTCTAACCGTGGACGATGCGACATCACTAACCTTCGACCGTGACACGCAACCTCTACTCGCGTGACGATTATCCCTATACTAGTGTAACTGAATCTACTTAGCCTAATATTTTACGAGTACAGATCTCCACGACAACGACTACTTCTAACGAACAACCAGCCTGCAACCTGCACCAGAGCTGTTTCTTGCTCCCACAACTACGGTACCGATACACACAGGACAGGGCCCAACCCGCAACTGAGGCTGCCCAAGCATCATCCCTCACTCAAGCTCAGGCGTCGCCGTTGAGGTGCCAATTACTAATTTATACATTTTGCCACACCTGCCAAGCGATCGGCTAGAGGAATGTCCTCCGTTCTCAAACATTGGCCTTGACGTCTTTAGCCCCTACCAGGTAGTGGAAGGAAAGAGCACGAGGCGCAACAACTCTCAGAAAAAGCTTTGGGCTCTTTTGTTCACGTGTCTGGTGTCCCGTGCCATTCACGTCGAGCCCCTGCCAGCTCTCGACACATCAAGCTTTAAAACCGCGTTCCGTCGTTTCATAGCCATCAGAGGACCCTGCAAAATAATCCGCTGTGACCGCGGCACAAATTTCGTGGGTGCCCACAATCAAGACGACGAAAACCTGTCATACGCCAACCTGCAAGCAGAGGCAAACGTCAAGGGTTGTCAGTGGATTTTTAACCTCCCAGGAGCAAGCCATCGAGGCGGAGTCTGGGAACGAAAAATCGGGACGCTGAAAAACGCCATGACGACATCGTTGGCGCGAGCGGGAGCACACAACTTATCCAGAGACGATTTGTCGACATTTTTTCAGGAGGCCGCCAGCATCGTCAAAAACACACCACTATGGGGAGTGTCTTCCGACCCTAACGATCCATGCCCTCTTTCCCCAGCGATATTACTAACCATGAAGTCGCCGGACGACCCAGCTGGCACATTTTCAGACGCCGATCTTCTTGCGTACGGAAAGCACAGATGGAGACGCGTACAATTCCTCGTAGATTGTTTTTGGGAACGATGGTGCTGCTCATATCTTTCAAATTTGACACTTTGACGAAAATGAAAGAGCCCTCGAAAATATGAGGTCGGCGACATCGTACTCGTTCAGGACCGACACACTAAACGGAATCGCTGGCCCATCGGGCGCATTTCCGCGACATCCACAGACAACGACGGACTCGTCCGTTCTGTGTTCATCGACCTCGCACCCAGCTAAAAATTCGGGCGCAGGGTGACGGTAGAGAGGGCCGTCCAAAACATAGTACCGATCTTGGAAGCACCTGGCACTTCCACCTACACTTGAACGCTTCTTGTTTTCGGTTTCCTGGGTTGTATTTTTTCGGTCTTCGTCCGAGATGGGGAGTGTCCTGACAGGTCAGGATATAAAATAAATTTAAATAAATTAGAACCTGCATTATAGAAAAAGGGACAGAGGGATAGTCGCTGGCTGGCAATACCGAGACGCCAGCAGCTTTAGCCGCACGTGCCCGCGGGCTTCGCTTTGTCTTTCCCGCCATCGTTGAAACCACACGTAGGCAGTGTTATTCTTAAAAATAGTGTTAAGTCCACACCAAATCAAAATGAAAGATATTGTGTTAAGTGTAAAACGTGATCGTGAGTATACTTAGATGCATAAGTCTGTTGATACCAGCGTTATCATAACTGTGCATTATTACAACTGTGAAAATGCAGCCATAGCCTATGCAGACAGGAAGCCAACTATGATATCCATAGGACACTGAAGAATGTTCAAGGTGCTATAGTCATGTAATATAATATTCTGTCGCCAGTCTTAGCTGTAGAATTTGTCATACTGACAGGCATCAATATATGTATCTCATGTGAGCCAAGAAGTTATCTCATCCATGTTTGTGATAAATTAAATGTGTTTAGTCCTTCCTGCTCAATCACCAGCGTTCTATCATAAGCATAGCTGTAGAATTTATGTGTGATACTGACAAGTGTCAGTATATGTATTTCATGTGAGCCAGGAAGTTATCTCATCAGTGTGTTTGTGATAAATTAAATGTGTCTATTCCTTCCTGCTCTATAGAATCGTGGTTGTACAGTGAGACACCAAAAAAATTCTACATGCATAGTCACTTCTTCATTTAGTCAACTAGCATCTATTCACAGGAGATGCAACTTTCAGTGTAGAATGTAAAAAATGTCTTCTGGTCTACAACAGCATTAAAATGTGTTAAATGTAGGTGTAAAAGGTTTTCACACCACCCAACATTGGAAATAAAGTTCCTCAAACAATTTTTATATTTTTAATTCAGTGTGCTCTAAGTGTATGATTTTTGCATAACAAACAGTGCCTGCTGCTAAATACAGTTAGCCTTTTCTTTTTCATTTGTGATGCTGAATTGCCGCGGTTATGTTTCTAAGCAATACCCGTGCTTTGATGTGTCAATCATGGTAGTGTACTATATTTTTGGATAATAAGTTTGCAGTGTAATTCCCTCTTGTGCAGAGGCTCTAAAACATTTTCTAACTGTGATTTATAAGATATTTCTCTTTAACACTGAGGTTGTGAACCTTAAGTCATTTATACCTGCACCTTCAGTTATCTATATGCTTTCCTTTCTAAAGGAATTATATTTATACTTGTACTGTTCCAAAAGGAAATTATATTTTTGTGTACATGTGGCAGCAAATTGTTATATGAGCTGTAACTGTGAGATTAATGCCATTATTCTAGTTCAGTGTAGCTGCCAGTGTTTTCAGTCAGCCTCAATGGCCAGTATTATGTTTGAACTACATACATTCTAGTGTAGGCACATTGAAAAGATAATCATGTGTGCCATTTCGGAGGCCAGTACTATGTTAATGTATTTAAATTTAAGTTAAATAATTAGTTCTGTAAACTTAATTTCTGATTTGTTCTCAGATCTCGGCTTCAATAAACTTAACTTCCAACGACCTCATCATTTATCCTACAGAACACGCCTAAGTCCCGGACAATATCACAATAGCAACCTCAAACGTAGGCTTTAAAACAACGTACATATTCTTATCCGGACGTTTTAACAACACTTCAAGATAACGATGACACATGAACATGTTTGATGTTAGCACCATAATCGAAACGGCAAGTAAAATCTATCTCACGAGGGAGATTTGACATTACCATACTACTGATGGATAAATAAAAAACAAACATTCTAATTCGTCAACCATCTGGGTAATTCTCAATCTAAGACAATTATGATGGCAGAAAAAGTTACAACCTAAGTTTGAAAATATAAACGATCATGAGAGTACTAAAACCTAAAAAAAAATGAACAAACTAGGTATTAACTCAAGAGACGCACATTGAATCTCATTTAACTCAGTTGTGAGCTGCAACATGAAATGAAATGTATAAACGCACAACTTTACTACACATTACGCAGAGCCTAAATTTTTAAAGTTACATCATGCAGGATACATGCACATTTCAATGTGTGAGTGGATAACAGACTGAGAGAGAGCTGTAACGGGATGGTAGGTAAAGTGCCTGCCGGCATGCTCCACACCATAAATATACAAAGTATGTACTAGTAAAAGGACCCACATACTCAGGTGCACCATGTGCGTAACTGCGTTTAGGAAATACAGATGTAAATTGAACAATGAAAATTGTCACATAACACAACATGCGTAGGTGCCAAACATTGTTTCACATCACTACAGAATGTTGCGCTAGTCGAAACAACAGTTTTACTCCTGTATGACATGATTAAGATTACCTACTTACAAATATCACCCACGTCTTTAAATGTATTGCACAAGCTGGCCCTGGAAAATTAAAAAAAAATCACATCCGAGTATTTTCTTTGAGTGGTTGTCCCACGCCCTTTTTGACACTTTGACGTCGTCAGGAAGCATGATTTCTAAAAATAAATAATCGCCTATTTCAAACTTCAACAGCTCGTTCAGATCGTACTTCGAAACATGTTGTCCTCTAAAACTTCTCTCGTGACGCAGCCCACATTCAAATAATTAGCTTACGTATAAGCATATACATAGTAACAGATCTCTCACATAATTAGTTCACTGATGCAATGCTTATTGTCGTTACGTTTCCTTAAACTTCTCCGTTAGACAGAATAATAGATACACAGTGCACACTGAAGAACATTCTCTCCGTCTACCTTAATGGCTCGGCGTCCCTTTATTTCACTACTAGAGATATAGAACTCGTAAAATTACTCCATTTTAATTAGTTTGCCTACTGTTGAGCATGTGCTCATGAGCTTTGTGTGCATTTCCAGCATTTTAAAGGCACATCTTTCCACACAGTTTGCACTTTAACACTTTACCCTCACAGTGTTTGCTGGCTCTGTGCTCCTTAAAACTACTCTTCCGGGTAAAAGAATGTGAGTTTCCCTATTTCGTCCTTCCTTAAATTTTCTTTATAGACAGTAGAATATTCACAAAACTTACATTTGAACCATTCCCCTTTCCCATGTTTACTGGCTCGGTGTGCCTTTAAATCATCTTTCCGGGCACAAGAATGTTCACAAAATTCGCATTTGAACTGTTCACCTTTTCCATGTTTACCAGCTAGGTGCTCCTTCAAATGGACTTTAAAGGCAGAAGAATATTCACATAATTCGCATATGAACCGTTCCCCTCCCCCGTGCTTACTGGCTTGGTGCACCTTTAAATTTGTTTTCCGGGCAGAAGAATGTTCACAAAATTCGCATTTGAACTGTTCCCCTTCTCCATGTTTACCGGCTAGGTGCCCCTACAAATTACTTTTCCATGCAGAAAAATATTCACAATAGTGGCATTTAAACAGTTCCCCTATTCCGTGAAAACTGGCTTTGTGCAGCTTTAAACACCTTGTATGGCTAGAAGAATATTCACTGTTCACACATCTCACAACTGAAAAGCTCTCTTGGTCCGTGCTTGCTAGTTCGGTGTCTGTTTAAGTCACTACTAGAGACAGAGGAATAGTTACACAACTTACACTTAAGCTATTTTGTTGAACCGTGTTCTTCAAGATCATGTTGCTTCAGTATGTTTGTATTTGAGCATCGATAATCACATGATTGACATTTGAAAAAGTTTCCCTCACTATGTATCGTTTCCACGCTTCGTTTCATACGGATTAAATCAATACACAAATTATCACTCAACTCGCCCTTAGATGATATTTCCAATTTATGTTTGGAATAAAAGTGCCGCCCAAGGCTGTCCTTCCGAACAGTAGCGAAATTACTAAGCTTACGAACAGACCCCTGTGTCACTAGTTCGTCAGATTTAACCTCAACGTCACTGTTCGCACAAAACACATCTGGTGCTAGCGAGTCGGCCCTCTCTTGAGACGCTCTTGCTGATTATGGATGAACAATACTTGTTTTGCATGTACCAGAACCGCTTTCCCTCAACTTTTTTTCTGCTTCTGTGGGTCCAGCACGTGCCTCACCAAAGGCCTCGTCTATTTCTTTCTTGAAAATAAGGGCAGAAGGGACTGCACTCAAACTAACCTGTGATAAATAACTTGTGCCATTTGTAAGAACGAATCACCATGTAGCACTTAGGACAGTTTGACATATACATTCTTTTAACACCAAGGTCAAATTTAGTGGAACCTCGAGATACGAGTTTAATTCGTTCCAACACTGAAGCTGTACAGCGAATTTCTCGTATCCAGAACAAAAAATGCAAAAAGAAAACAATAAAATAACAAGCGCACAAATGCATACATCCTCACGCTACGAGACAACAAGGGACACTGATTTACAAGGGGTGAATCCGGGTCGAGGCGGATTGGGAAACGCACGTCACGTACACCCACAGCCTGGCTAGTGGCTCGTTACGCGGGCCAATGATCGTATTTAGAGCAGAATTTTTAGCTCATACTTTCCTCGTATCTTGAATTTCTCGTATATAAAGCTGATCGTATCTCGAGCTTCCGCAGTACTAAATAGGAATTTTAATTGACAAGGAAATAAACAGAGCAGTCCCTCACTATATCGTGGTTCTTTTTTCACAGATTCAGCGCATCGCGGGTTTTTATGGCGATCAGATGCTCATGATTAGTAGATTGGCTGATGTATGGGAGACGAATACGTAATCACAGCTCTGTGTTCTACATCCTGGGCGGTGCACCTCTGCAATGTTATCGACGATGCTATGAGTCCTCACTAGACCATGTTTGCACAACAGAAACTGCACCGACAGCAACTTTCCATTACCCTGTTTTTCTCTCGCAAGAACATGGTAATATAGCGAGGGACTACCGTACATATGAATGTTGTTCGACCTGATACGGTCGAAGACACAATAAGAAATGAGATAACACATAAAAAAATTTCTTTCTTTCGTCTTACATGCACATGTACAGTAAGATAATAAAATAAGTATGCAGCTGCTACTTCGCGGATGTTCAACTTTAGCAGGTGATTCCAAAACGTAACACACAAGATAAACGGAGAATTACTATGCCTTTTTTATTCTTTGAAATTGATTCTCTAAAAACTGTTAAAAAAACATGAAATTACAGAACAACCAAACAAAAACTAAGATCAACATAGAGCTAATTTTAAATCAAATCTCAGCTGAAAAGAAAGTCATGTTTACTTACCTGTACAATTGTTTGTAAATGAACACATTCCTTGTGAACTCGACAGTACAACTGTAGTAAACAACAAACATTTAGACAGTCAACGACAGGAAACTCTTATAATCAGCAAAAAAATTTCCTCCGATGTCAAGAACTATCAAAGACTTGAGCCCAAGAACCAGATTGGTCATAACAGCGACAGCGCGAGTGGCAACAGCAGACACACCAGTTTGTCACCATGCTTTGAGATGGTTCTCAATCTCAAGCAATTGATGTACCACATACATACAAAATACCTGCCATAATACAAAAGGCAAAATTATTGCAGATGAAATCCACGGTGAATGTTTTTCTGTCAGAAACATAACAAACCTTAATTTTCATACATTGGCAGGCTGCTACTAACTGGTATAAACTGACATCTCAAAGGAAAATGTGCATAGCTGGAAAGGTTGAACAAACGAGAAAAATAAAAATGGAAAAAATATTAGACCGTGAAACGGTTACTAGTGGAAATAAATTCAGTGAGGCTGACTGCACACTGAAACATGACATATAATGCCTCATGGCACCAGGAATGCAGGAAACGCACAAAGAACTGCTTTGCCACCACCAACACAGAAAACATGGGCAGGTGAAGAGACTGACTGTCATACACACAGTGGATATGTCAAATAGAAAGCATTAAATGAAATAGTGAATTAGGAAGTCAGACTAAGTGGCTGGGGTCAAAAAACTATCAAGCTCTAAAAAATAGGACAAGTCAAAATGTTTCAGATGCAATAATATCCCCTAGGCAAATTTTTCAATGAGAAAAAGTAAAATGCATAATTAGTATTAGAAAAGGAAATCGGAAGTATGACAAATATAATCTACAGAGGGATTGTTTCTCACTCTGGTATTGAAGCAGTGAAAAAGTTCAATCAACAACCAATTAAATTGATGTTTTAAAGTAGACAAAGTAGACATAATATTTAAAACACTCATTTGACTAATACATAATGATTGAATAAATGAAATGAATATAGATAGTATTCACTTAAGCACATACTTCAATGATCACATTAAAAAACTGATTTTGTTCACCGGTGCCAATGAAAAATGAAAATCAAATATACTGTATGGGTACTTGGTCACAATGACGTGATGAACATCTACCAAACTGGTCACAAAGAGCAACATGTGAAAACAGAAACTGTCTAGATACTTCCAAATCTTAAATGGGACTAATGTGAAGTATGTAATTAAAGGTAAATGAAAACATTCAAAGGACAAATGCCAACCATTCATAGCACCTGAGGTTCCTGATCCCAGTCGATGGGCTCCTCCTTCACTGTGATGTCGTCCAGCTCATCGTCCGGTGTTTCTCTTTTCACAGTCATTGCGTGTGGAAGATTCCCAGGGTTTGGCGTGTTAACTGCAAGTCATACGAAAACATTAGAAATATAGAGCATAGTAGACATAAATGTAAGAACATTCATTTCACAGTACAAAGTTATGCAATTAATTTGCATAGTTAAAATATCTCTAGGGTTATATTAATAAATTTATTGTAAGGCTACACTGGAGTATGCTGATTATACAACGGAAAGGAAACAAGATTTTCAGAAACAAAAAATTCTTAAAACAAAAACATATCAGATTTAATCAAGACTTGAATATTACCATTCACTTTGTATGTCACTGTACATAGATATGATATCATACAACTTTTACAACAGAGTGATTTAACAACACAGAAAATTCCACCGTTAGTGCTATGATTTATGTACTAAATTTTTGTACATATTTGGGTTTAAAAACATGTATAGTACTTAAAACACTAGAAATTAATATCATCCTTGTTGTTTCTTCACCAATACTTGTGATACTGTCTATTAGACAAAACTAATGACAAAATTTGTCTCTGAAAACAAATTGAGTACACATGATTATTTTAATTATTCGTTGCTTTTCACAATTCATAGGTCATGCATCATCTTTCATTTCATCTTGAGAAGTTTTTGAGCTACAAGAGATTTGCAATTGATTTTAACTTAACTGTTTTTCTGCCATAGCCCTTCTGATGTCTATTATAGAGTAGAGTGTGTGATTAATTGTACAAACATTTTTATGGCCTCTTACACTTTTTGTTTGAACTTCATACTCTATCACAAAATAAAACTATTTCTGCCTCCAAACAGGCAAGAATCAAGGCAAGTCTCACCGTGCACAAAGTTCTCTGCTGCACCTTTCTGCTCGATGAAGTCATGCCTGCAACACAGCCTCTTCACTTCAGCATCTATCAGATTGTGTAATACAAGTGTAGGCTTCATGCTGGTTGTGCAATCTATACTGCAGAGGCTATTAGGGAGATGTGCTATTGAACTGTTTAAGTTATGGTATCAAAACATTAAATTGGCATTATACGAAAACTTATAGCGACGATCTTCTGTGTTGTGTCTGATTCGTTGAAGGTATGCAGAATTTCATTTCATATCATGTTTTATTCAATATTCACGTTATATTGCATAAATTCTCCTACCTACGTTAGAATTGCTATTCTAAGCCTTCGCCTAGAATAGCAACCTCTCAATTGGATGTTGTTTCGGCAGATATGCTCGATACAGCGCACTAACATGAATATTCACTTTCAGATCGATGGTTTGCATGAATTCACTACGAAATCTACGATGGTTTTCACATTATAATTGAATCAAGTGCAGAATTGCCAAAACACACAGATTATGCTACTTCTAGGTATCATAACATTCAATTGGCGTTATACGAAAACTAATAGCGAAAATCTTCTATTTTTTGTCTGATTCGTTGAAGGTATGCAGAATTACATTGCATATCATGTTTCATCCAAAATTCAGACGAATTTGTAAAAATTCTCCTACCTACGTTCGAATTGATATTCTAGGCGATGAGTAAATCACAGTTGGATGTTGTTTCGGCAGATATGATCGATACAGCACAATAACATGAACTTACAGTTACAGATCCGTAGTTTGCACGAATTCACTACAAAATCCACGAGGGTTTTCACATTGTCATTGAATGAAGTGCAGAACTGCCAAAAACACACACATTATGCTACATCTAGGTATCAAAACATTCAATTGGCATTATACGAAAACTTATAGCAAAAATCTTCTGTTTTATGTCTGATTCATTGAAGGTATGCAGAATTACATTACATATCATGTTTTATCCAATATTCACGCGAATTTGCAAAAACTCTCCTACGTATGTTCGAATTGCTATTCTATGCGAAGAGTAAATCTCAATTGGATGTTGTTTCGGCAGATATGCTCGATACCGCACACTAACATGACCTTTCAGTTTTAGATCCATGGTTTGCATGAATTCACTACGAAATCCACGATGGTTTTCACATTATCATTGAATAAAGTGCAGAATTGCCAAAACACACAGATTATGCTACTTCTAGGTATCAAAACATTCAATTGGCATTATACGAAAACTTATAGCGAAAATCTTCTATTTTCTGTCTGATTCGTTGAAGGTTTGCAGAATTACATTGCACATAATGTTTAATCCTATATTCACAGGGAATTTGCAAAAATTCTCCTACCTACGTTCGAATTGATATTCTAGGCGAAGAGTAAATCACAGTTCGATGTTGTTTCGGCAGATATGATCGATACATCACAATAACATGAACTTACAGTTTCAGATCCATAGTTTGCATGAATTCACTACGAAATCCACTATTTTTTTCACATTGTCATTGAATGAAGTGCGGAAATGTCGAAAACACACAGATTATGCTACTTCTAGGTATCAAAACATTCAACTGGAATTATACAAAAACTTCTGTTTTGTGTCTGATTTGTTTAAGGTATGCAGAATCACATTGCATATCATGTTTTATCCAATATTCACGCGAATTTGCAAAAATTCTCCTACCTACGTTCGAATTGCTATTCTAGGCGAGGAGTAATCTCAATTGGATGTTCTTTCGGCAGATATGCTCGATACAGCACACTGACATGAATTTTCAGTTTCAGATCCGTGGTTTGCACGAATTCACTACGAAATTCACGAGGGTTTTCACATTCTCATTAAATGAAGTGAAGAATTGCCGAAAACACAGAGATTATGTTACCTCTGGGTATCAAAACATTCAATTGGCATTATACGAAAACTTATAGGGATGATTCGTTGAAGGAATGCAGAATTACATTGCATATCATATTTTATCCAATTTTCACTGGAATTTGGAAAAAATTTCCTACCTACGTTCGAATTGCTCTTTTAGGCGAAGAGTAAATCTCAATTGGATGTTGTTTCGGCAGATATGTTCGATACACAACACTAACATGAGCTATCAGTTTCAGATCCGTGGTTTGCATGAATTCACTACTAAATTCAAGATGGTTTTCACATTGTCATTGAATGAACTGCAGAATTGCCGAAAACACACAGATTATGCTACTTCTAGGTATCAAAACATTATATTGGCATTATACGAAAACTTATAGGGATGATTCGTTGAATGTATGCCAAATTACATTG
>VCRD01002507.1:33356-50971 GCA_006783055.1 Trinorchestia longiramus | reverse complement strand
ACCAATCCATCAACCCACTCAACCTATCCACCCATCCATCCATTCATCCAACTAATCCACCAACCCACTCAACCTATCCACCTTGATGGGGCTGATGCTGACGGAGAGTTTAGTCATCTTGGTGCGGGCTGCCATGATGTGAGCACGCAGAGCTGAGGTTGAGGCAGCCTTGCTACTGGTCATGACAGGTCGTGGTCTCACCACCTTAGTTGGTCTGCATTTCTGCAATAAAATGCTCTATTAATTCAACTGGAACTAGTGTTCAGAGTGGCGCTGACAAGCATTTCCAAGCGATAGATCATCAAAAGTCTCGAGAGACTTTATGCAAAATAAATCGGTAAAGTCAATGCAATTATAGCCTCAGACTTTACAGAATTTAAATATATAAAATCTCTTCCATTGTATTTGTTTAATGCAGGCCATCATCGTATGAGCATTGAAATTTATGAATCAATTACAAAAGAAACCATATGCAGCAAAAGCTTGAGAGTGCAATGAAAGAATTTCTACAAGTATTTAATACTAAACACAATGAAAACCTTACAATGGTGGCTGCCTGAGTCTCTCTCTGCCAGTTGTTGGACTGCAGCTTGTCAAGGGCTGAAAACTTCTTTTGAATATCATCAACCTGAAAAAGAATTAATAAATAATGACTTTGATTAAGAGAAATATACAACAGAAAGTGAGATATCCTCTATACATTACGAGTATATAAATTGTTGCATGAAACTACTGTGAAGATCACTGATATTAAAAAATAGTCATATTTAAAACTATATATATTCACCCAATGAGGCAACTATGTAGAACAGAAAAGACATCGAAGTCTTGATGAGCATTACTGTCTAGTAGCTCATAACAACTATTACTCACTGGCTGTTTGTATGTACATCATTTTTAGGCCACAGCCAAAAAACTTTCATGTTGCAATCAAAACGAGCAAAAGTATTCTACAAAATTTAATAAAATTTTCCCTTTGAATGAAGTCATAAAATGATGAAAATAACCTGGAAGTAAATGATTTCCCAGAATCCCTGCAGGTCTTGAATGGTGGTCTCTTTCTCTCCACGCTTCTGCTCACAGTCGTCAATGAGGCCACAGAACTGCTTGAAACGCTCCTTCTTCAGCAGCTCTGCTTGCCCTGAACAAGTGATGATAATACATGGATTCACTTATATTTAACGAATAATGAAGATGTTTCATACTACGGCATGGGACTTGGGTATGTTACGGCATGAGACTTGGGTGTTGACCCAAGAATGGGCCTAACAGCTAATTCTTATTGCCTTATTCCATTCTATACTAAGAAATGAATGGCCTCTAGTTTCAATGTTAGAAATATATAATGAGTGTTTGTATTACACTTGAACTTGATCATTTGTTCTATAGGGTACTTTTCAGCTGTTACACAAGGGCATTTCTACAGTAATGGTATAAATATTTTTTATGACAAGACATAGTAAAGGAAGTAGCATAATTATCAAACAGGTTTTCTAAAATGTTACAAACATGTCACATAAGCACACATGAACAATGCATAACATGTTAACTATAATTAAAACTATTAAGAGATTTGAACAAAATGCACCACATGCAACATTGTCAATATAATGATATATCATTATATTGATATCAGAATATAATGATATGTATATCATTATATTGATATCATTCAGTACAATAACTTTCCAATGAAAGATTACAGAATATTCATAAATTAATGGTGTGAAAGTCTGTTGCTGCACAAGACTCGAGCACAGCCCAAAGCAAAGAACTCACCTATAGCCACATTGATGTCTCCCAGAATGTCTTCAGACAGAACATGCGTTTCCCTGGCAGCATCAGCATCAAGTTCCTTGCTCCACTTGCTACACAAGGTCGCCAGTCGGTCTGACTCTGACGCAACCGCAGTACGGAAGTCTGCTGTACTCTTCAATCCGCCGCACATCTTGATCTGTAAATGTTTGTGATTTTGAAATGCCATTTGTTTGACTAATTTCCTATAGCATATTTTGTAGCTATATCAAATCTTGATTTAGTTTCTTTTGCATTCATTGGTTTGGCAAGGTAGGATTATTATTAAATACAGGTCTACTACAATTGCTCATAGCACTAAATTCTTATTAAAACATTTTCTTTAAAAATAAAATTATAGTTACAAGAAAATTCTAAAATATGTTCTAATCAGGATAACATATTCCAGCTGTAAGAAGAACAACATTTTGGTTTACATCATTAAAAAACTTATTTATCCAAATCTTGATTAAAATATTATTATAACATTTATAGAGTAAGTTTACTAGTCATTTCATAAACAATACAAAAAATCATACCTATAAAATATAAATGAGAAATCATAAATAACTGACAAGTTATCTAATGATAAAAAATGAACGAGCTTACAAAATAAAATGACATGTCAATTCAGCCGAAGCACTGATCTTTGTATAAAAATACGCTATAAATTAGTCATTGTAGACCCACATTAAATAAAACTCAATAGAACAATAACTGTGTGTTAAAATCTTAATATGCATAAGCATGACCCTAAATAAAAATTTTTATACTAGGATTTTTATGTTCTTTGAAACGTTTTAATCAAATTTTTTATTAATTCTGAGATAAGTTGTATAACCTCATCCTTACCAAGAAATATGTTCAAATATAATATATACCTAGTTATCAATATCACCAATAGTACTCCATTCTTTAAATATACATTATCACTTAAATTAGGAAAGATTTAGGAAACTGAAATTAACTGGATACTGAAATTAAGTTTCAGTATAATTCACATACAAGATTAGGCAATTTTACATATCTAGTTGAAAACCAAAATTAAAGAAACAGGAAAGCACAATAAGAAAAAACAATTTAATCTGCTATCGTTGATATTTCAAGTACTCAACATCGAATTTCAAAAGGCCATGTTGTTTAGATCCTTAAGTAGTAGAAATACATTGTCTTATAATACAACAAACGGTGGTTTTGTTCTCTACATAGTGTTATGTAGCACAGCTTCTTGACTTCGCCTTTGTTGTGGGAAGCTACGATACAATTATTTAGCCCATTTATAGCACCATATATAATTATTCACCATATTAACAAGTTCAAAGGAAATATTTCAACACCTACCTGGAATAAAATTGTCCAATCCTTAACAAACTCGTAAATCTGAGATAAATTCAAAAATTTAAATCTGATGTTGTTACTAGCGCTCCCACGTTATTTTCGAACTGCTTTAGTATCGCGCAATAATGTTGTATGAGAAAGCCTCCACAGTGAAAATTTAATCCGCATATATTAGGAGCGCATCAATTTTGTTTTGCGACAATTTTATGCACATGAAACATTATAGTAGAAGATTATTATTTCATTTTAAGATTATTATATCCTCGCATGATACATCACAACATTGCATCAACTCCTCGGGCCAGCTAAACACTGCTCTGAAACAAGATGCCAGTTTCTTTTACTATAAAACTTCATACATTTTTAAATTATTTTTTTCATATTGACAAAATTGAACACTTCTTGTTCAAGAGATGTGTCCATTCAAGCATACGTCGAATTTAGAAATGATTCTTCTACTTCTATCAACCCCCTCCATTTGAAATACTTAAATAAGTAAAATGAGTATTATAGATCTTCACATAAACTTGACCTCATAAAAAGGAAAAAATAAATATAAAATTATCACTCAAGTTCATAGGTGCCGTCACATGTCCTAATAAGTGTGCCAACTTCCCTTATTATGTGTATCTAACTTTGTTAAAAATAATTAAATTGTTCTTTATTGATTCATCAGGGATCTATCTTTCCCAAGCTATTATCCAGTAGATCAGCAGTGGCTCGTATGCAAGGGTATTGCAAAACTGCATCACCTTTTATTAATAGATATAAATAACATTCAACACGATAGCCTTTGTTTTAGCATGCAAACTAATGTTACTAACCGTTCCCGATTTCAATAAAAGAAACGAAAATCAGAGCATAGAATTGTTAGTTTCAATTCCACCAATGCAATGCTGGGGCGGTATGAGCATGCCTACACGCACTAGGTACGAGCAAAATGCCATGCAGAGAACCGTCGCATCACGTCAGTATCACGCCGGCCGTCAGTATTACGCCTGCAGGTAGCAAGCTGCAAGAATGGTTTCACTCTATGTACCCTCTAGCAGTACAAACTTCACAGGTCGGTACCGATCATTGCAGCGTAACTTGCGTTGTGTTGCCCTTTCGCTTCTAGACTTGTGCTGATATTTCTTAATATTTGAAAACCAACCATTAATCATGCCGAAACCAAGCAATACAAGCATAAATTTAGAAGTGATTGGTTGAAGGCTGATGGATTAAAGAAGTGAAATGTGATTCTTCTAAAACGCAATGTTTTCGCAAAATAAGGTAAGTGCCAAATATCGCAACTTTGTTCACCACAATAAAACTAAGAAAAATGTTAATAATAGTAGTGCTTCGGGAACAAAAATAACTGTTTATTGATCAGAAATATAATTGAGCCACAATACTGGAAGTCAATCATGCATTGCATTTAGCTCGTCATTCCTCTATTGTATTGTGATCATCAGTTAGGCATGCTGAAGTCAACAATCATTAAGGGTAAGATAACATCACAACTAAATATGCATAGAACAAAATACTCAGCTATTATTAAAAATGCCTTAACTCTTAATTTCCAAAATAATTTATTGGATGATATGGATCAGGTAAAGTACAATTTACTTTTAGACGAGTCAAATGACACAACTATTCATAAAATACTTTTCATTGCCATTATATACTTCTACGAAAAACATTAAGAACGTTGATTTAAATTATTTAAATCTCGTTAAATTAGAATCTTGTGATATGTGTGTAATGTATTGCAGCTAGCTGTATCTCATACAGCTTCTGAATGTCTACCCCGTAGTCTGGAATTTTTTCTGCCTGAAACAGACAAGTGGTTTTCTGTGTCATCTGTAAAACAAATATCCTCCAAAAGTTATAGGCAAGAGATCATTATGGTAATTCGTTTATTAAAATACGAGTAAACTGTCAAACAATGTAGCTGTTGATTGAATGTGCAGTTCGCTATATCTTCGCACAATGGATCGAATTAAAGGTCCATTTTCAAATAACAAAAACAAAGGAGAGAGCTACATCTCATATGTGTTACCCAGTATGTTCAGTGTTCTGACTGGGAACGCAGGATATAGAGAAAAAATGTAAGTAATAGTAATACCAAATACATATCATTGCATAAAAATATAAGAGTAACCTGTTCTATATGGTAGCGAGATGTCAAGGAAAATCGACAGGTTAAGCAGGCAGTTCTCGCTGTATTATGGCGTCAGTTACATTGTGCTGTAATCCGTTAAAATGCAAACAAGCGCTACTGTTTAAATAGTGTAGCCCGAAGTAAACGCGACGTAGAAGAAAACAAAAATAGTGTAGCATCCACGTACAGTAAAAATGTAAGTTCACAAGCACAAAGTGTTGAGTGTAATCGTGAGTATGCTTTGATTTGGGTGTTATTTTTTCGAGTGCAGCAGGACAGTAGCCACAATATCTTTATTCCTGATTTTAAGTTATGATGAGAGTCCCAGAGAGTAATCTTAATTTAATATCGTGTGTGTAAGGTTCTAAATATCTAAACATTGTCTGATGGCAGGTCCTAAATAATTAACATATCACTTCTAACCTCTAAATTTATTTCATCAGCGTACATGTCATACTGTCAAGTCACACTAATACAGGGTGTCTCAAAAAAATGTACTCACCCTTTAACCGTTGCTAACATGCTGTCTTCTTTGTGTTGCAGGTGTGAGGTTCAAACCTCTGAGAACATGATTCTTTAATCACGTTTAATCATGTTCGCAAAGGTTCGAACCTCACACCTGCAACACAAAGAAGACAGCATGTTAGCAACGGTTAAAGGGTGAGCACATTTTTTTGAGACACCCTGTACATGCAATGCAGATCTCAACTGCTCTTTTAGTTTTAATTTTATCATAATTATTTCCCTTAGTCTAAATGGTGCATTTGTTCTCTGATCACAGTTCGATTAAAATCATCAACGACCTCATCATTTATCATGATTGGATTAGTCATAGTCCCTGACGTAGAATGACGAAAGCAATCTTGTTGTTATGTGGTTTCTCCTACCAATTTTGGAAGAAGTTCGAAAAGTAAATGAACTTTTTGAGTCAAAAACAACTAACAACGCGAAACTGTTGAGTGGTTTATGTTTTCTATTGCAATCCAGCAAGTTGATAATTTCGGCAGCAAGATTCGATCCAAATACTGATATCATAAAAGAATACTCAAGTCTCAAGCCTCATTCTGTGACCAATTTTCACAGGAAAAATGAAGAATTGAGAAAACATAAGAAAACATGTAAGGAAAAGCGATGTTTGAGGGAAAGATTGAAACATTTTCTTCTGTGTTTGTAGAGGCAGTTGAACAAAAGTCGCCAGACAACTCGAAATCTTCGAAATCATTTCATCGTCGTCTTCGGAAAAAGTTCTGCATCGAAATAAGGAGCCAATTACCCGATTCATGGAATTTGTGGCATTAGCAGAAGAGCTAATTTCTATTATTGAAAACAGAACAATAAAATCCATATGATTGACTGGACAAATAATAAGGATAACGAGTGATTTTGGAGTAAAGTATCACAGGATAAGGATGCATCTGGCGTTAACATTTCTGAACGAATTTTACTGTCAGCTCTTTTAACTGTGATGCAACTTTATTCAAATGCTGAAGTTGAGCTGCGTGTGTTCAGCTTTATGAACAATATCACCTCAAAAGTACGAAGCTGGATGGAATACAAAATGTTGACTGCTATTTTAACTGTAAAACTTGGCTTAGTTAGAAATGAAAAATGTTGCCCTACTTATCAAATACCAAGATGCGTTCTTTAAAAAATTAAAACGTTCGAAGCCTATGCTAGTTCTTCAACAGACAAAAGGGCAAGTTTCAGTGTTGATATGGAACCTGTGCCTGATGAATGAAAATGGTAAGTTTAAGACCTCATTAATTATATATTATGCTCCTAACATGCTCACGTGAAACATTATGTATTAACTTTGTTTCTCATGGCAAATTTCCAGCCTAGGTTAGCGAAAATTCTACCCAAACTTAGCAAATATCTAGCGTTCTTGTTGTAAGTTTGTACTGCTTTTTGACTCAGCCTGTGTTATGCCTGGTATTTGAATATCTTACGAAACTTGAAAGATTGAATTTAGTTACAATTGAAAAGAGAATTTTTTCCTAGCGGTCATTTAGAGGTCAAGAAGATTATTATGAACACTGTCGCAAAAAGTGAAACGAACGAATAGACTAGTCCAATTAATATATCAACCTTTCTACGTAAATCATTGAATGATAATGCGAAGCAGTAAATAATTTCTACATACTATTATTATTTATATGCATAAAAAAATGTTCTGAAGCAGCACCATCACTTACTTTAGCTGCTCTTGGAACGAAATTATTCGTATACTAACGAATTTTTAATACTATTATTCATTTCTTAGAATTGAAAGCTCGTATGCTTACAAAGTTTTTATATTTTATTAAGTACACAAAAAGAAATTTAAAAGTCAGTTTTCAATGGTAGATTTAATTTAATAAACTTAACTGGTATCCATTTTCTGTTCAAAAGCAATTAAAAGTTCTCGAGTTTCGATGCCTGCGTAAATTACGTAAAGTTTATTCATGAATCAATAAAACTTCTGGACAGAAAATCCTCTAAGAATTCTTACATTTTTTCTGTCACAATTTAAAAAGAGTCATGATGTGTAACTTGGTGTTATAATAATCTTTATCTGCGAGAAAGATTCTTCGTTTCTCTTAGATGAATTTTGGAAAAGATGACGCTAGTATTACCGTTCATTTCACTGTAAACGTATGAGTTTACTCATCAATAAAAAACAATCCTCGGGCCAGTTCTCGAGGAAATTTAGAATTGTTGCACCATGCACGGATACAGATGTCAAAACTATGAGATGCAAATTCAATCTCGTGTGAATTTCAGGCTAAAACAATTACATAGGTACCATACCTAATATAAGTTATTACATAGGTACCATACCTAATGTGAGTTATGACATAGGTACCATACCTAATGTGAGCTATTACATAGGTATCATACTTAATGTAAGTTATTGCATAGGTATCATACCTAATGTGAGTTATAACATAGGTACCATACCTAATGTGAGCTATTACATAGGTACCATACCTAATGTGAGTTATAACCTAGGTACCATACCTAATGTGAGCCATTACATAGGTACCATACCTAATGTGAGTTATAACATAGGTACCATACCTAATGTGAGCTATTACATAGGTACCATACCTAATGTGAGTTATAACCTAGGTACCATACCTAATGTGAGCTATTACATAGGTACCATACCTAATGTGAGTTATAACATAGGTACCATACCTAATGTGAGCTATTACATAGGTACCATACCTAATGTGAGTTATGACATAGGTACCATACCTAATGTGAGTTTTTAACCCGTTTGTGGTTACATTAAATATACACAGTGTACCTCCTGTGGTTACGGAAAATCAGAAAAAATGCCCCCCCTGTAAACAACCAAAAAAAAAACACCTAAGAAACAAGGAAACAACATTTAAAATCCACTTACCAGGTTATTTGAATTATTTGAAAAATGTCAAATCAGGTGAAGAAAACGAAGATTGTCAATAAAAATTCACGTCAATTGACTTGGAAAACCACGAACCGGTTAAAAGGTTATCCCATTCTACTTTTACATTCTGTTACAAACATTTTATGTAGCAGTTATATTTCAGTACATAACCCATCTCTACTGCTAGGGCTTTTCTTCTTTGAGTTCAGTTTTCACGTTCAATTTTTTCTTTTGGATTTCCAGGTGGCGGAAGAATCTATCCACGCGTGACTCGGATGCAGATTCCGCAGCTCGTTTTTCGTAGAATCTCTTCACTATTTTTTTCTGCAGAAGAAAGATGATCCGTGGTAGTGAGCACAGTCGCGTAAGACGGGATAATAATTTCTGAGGATTAGCTGGCCATAACTCCCTTCAGAATGAGAACTATCTTTCAATGTTTACTATATTTTGAAATTTTTTGAATTAGAGGGATCAGTGTATGAACCGTTTTGAATCATATTTACGAGAGTGAACGTAAAATAAATAAAAAATGTATTTCCGATAAAATTGATACATGAAGAATGTTACAACGTTGCTTTTTATGTTGGTTTTTGAATATTTAATCAATACTGGGTGTGGAAGGCAAATTCATTGACTAATGTGGAAGTGAAATAATTTCACGTGTGTATTGATGAAGGCCGGAGTAGGCGCCAAAAGAAATATAAAATATTTTAACAATCGTAATTTTGAATAATGGGAGGCAAATTATGAGAGAATCTCAGCTTCTTGACAAACATGTGACTTCTCTATGGTAGTTATGCAGAATCCAAAGAATTTATTAATTTACGACAATAACTAAATCGTAATGAAAACGATTTTGGACTTACATAAATTTTCTTAATTAAAAAACTTTTTTGATCAACTCTCTTAGATATGAACAATACTTCCATTCAAAAAAATTGTAGTGAAGACATGGTGAGGTATGTTTGAACACTCAAAGTTAGCCTACTTGAGTTACTTTACTGCCGGGGTAAATAAATAAATAAGAAATAATGGCAAAGCCTCATTACCACAGTGTAGGCAATTATGACGTTTTCCAGTTGCATGGGACCAAAACTCATCACTTTATTTAGCTATGGAATTCATGATATATACTCAACACAGAAATTCTTTCTTATGAGATTACGATTGTGGTGACCAGTGATAGGGCGGGTGGTAGCACAATGATCAAAGAAAAGCTTTGATCATTATTTTCCAACTCAAAGAATGGTGAACCATCGAAACTCCCATAACAACTATTAACATTCTATCATTCAAAAAAGTTTCCCTACCATAACTTCAGTAAAGAGTCGGGGTGGTTTTTTATTCATTCCCTCACACACCTGTAACAACTGAAGCCTCAAAACATCGACTTGTTCTTGAGAATCTTCATAACTTGCATCTTCGTCCACTGACGCTTCTGTCGAGGTTCTGCTAAGCCTTGTGTGATCGCCTTTTCTTCCTGAAAAACGATAAATTTTCAAAAGTAATTTGACCTCTCTGCAAAACACAAGTTTGATGTTTATTAATAACGGCATTATCGTTTTAGTCCGGGAATTAATTTAGATCAGATATGAGGACGAAAACTATTGGAGAAACCGAATCAATCGTGTTGAAAACAAACAAAATTCTTTACTCTCATTTGAGTTATGGTGTAAAAAGTATAGTACAACCGATTTTTGCTGTTACCACAATCCAAAATTGATAGATATTGTACGGTAAATTCGAATTTTAAAATCTCCATTCCCGGCTTAAAGTCAAAAATTATCTAAAAACTCCGTTTTGATAAGAACAAGTCCTTATTCCTTTATCTGCAAACATTATTTTACTCTTTTCAAGTAACATTTCCTCTCGACGCGAGAAATGAATGGACAAATACGAACTTTTTGATGAACTAAAAGCAATGATGAACGTACCTGCATGTGCCACAAGAGTTTTGGAAGACTGCGCCTCAGAATTTGTATCCTCATGAGTAGAAGCTTCAGTGCTCGCTCGAGACCACGGTTTCACGGTAGACTTGAGTTCAGGAGCTCGAGGAGGACCCTTCTTCTCTAAGCCTCCCCAATCGTCCCCTAAGACGTCCACTGTGCTGGTCTCTTCCACTCCTTGCATTAATCTGCATGTTCACACCGATAGTCCAACGAGGTTATATTTATCAGGTAAATACCGCTTACAGAGTATGGTAGTGTCGTGGTTAATTTCAGTGAAGTTTGTTATCTCTTGTAACGATCAGCATTTGGGAAATTACCATACACGGTATTGATTGTAGCAATGATTATTAGTAGTTTGTACCATAAGGAACAATGACCTTGTGAATCAATAATCACTAGTAGTTCCGACCATAAGAACAATGATCGTGTAAATTAATGACCACTAGTAGTTTGAGCCATAGAAGCAATATCCTTGTGAATGAATGACCACTAGTAGTTTAGGCCGTAAGAACAATGACCCTGGATACTGATTTTCATGAAGAGTGCCCTCACCTATCGATGACATCTTCAGACAGGCTGACGGAGTCTGCGGCCGCGTCATCAGTGACCTCCGGCGGCTCAGTGGCCACCCACCTACTGAAGGGCACCTGCAGGAAGCTCTGGCACGTCACACTCGTCACCACTGGCACCGCCTGCGCAGGGAAACTCGAGAGAGAGTGACTCATGATCTCCAATGGTGAGTGAATGCATTGGGAGGGTAAGAGATAAACAATGTTCCTCCCTCCGGTGCAAAGTTGTTGGTGCGTATCAGTTTTCAAGTTGGTCTGGAAATAGTAGTATAAACCAATACGAAAAGTTTGATTCAAATAAAATGCATGTCAGCTTAATCATGTACTTCACATATTACTGGAATACATTGAATTAACAATGTACAAACTAAACAATAACAAAAATGAAACACTAAAAACTTAGGACTGTTGGCTTGTGCGCCAACAATTTCGGACCGGAGGGAGAAGTGATTATGAGTGAGAATAATAGTGAGGGCTAAAAGATAAATGCTGCTAGTGATTATTAGGTAGAACATTAGTAAGAACTAGAGCAAGAACACTGTTAGTGATTATGAGTGGTAATTTTAGTGAGAAAAAGAAGTACTTGTATGTATAAGGTCTAATATATCTCTGACATGCACATGGTTGAAAATCAGGGTCTCTTCTGAAATTGATACTTATCGGTAAGAGTATTAGTGTGAATAAGAAGTACATACATAAGGTATCACATCCATTCCTTGAGATGAGAGTGAGGTTGAGGAGATGCATCCTCTTACTGTGAGTATGCGTTCTCTCTCACCTGCACGGGCTTGTCGTGGAGCCTGCGGAGGTGTTGATGATGGGTGTCGGTGTAGGGCGGGAAGCTGACAAGACTGTCAGGGGCAGTGTGGGGGCTGAACTGAATTACCTGGCGTGTCTTCTTGTAGGGCTGGGTCACCAGGATTCGGATCTGGGCGGAGCAGAAACAGACTCCTGAAAAATCTGATATAGGTATAAGAAAATTGCCTGATGAGTCTTGACCGTGTCCCGTGATTTCCGAGACTTGATATTTTTCTGAAACCACGACACCAGTAATGGCATGGCAGCAAGAAACATAGGAACACAATTAAGAGTATGGGAGTGACGTAATGTTCGAGTCCTCCTAGACATAGTCGTAACCATTGTCACTTTCTGTAATGAACACAAAAAAGAATTCACAAATTTCGTGCACCGCCATGCCTGTGCGCTGCAATTCTATAAGAAGATAAGTTTCCTCTTAATCTTCTTTCTTGTGCTTATGAGTTATTACGTGCCTTCCAAATTAGCATTCTGTTCGTAATTAATTGCCATTCCGTTCGAAAAGATGGACATTATATTCTGTTATGTTCAGCTATCAATATTCACTTTTGTAAATTGAATGAAAAAATGCATCTGCAAATCTCATCGAATGGTTGACTCGTAAAAATTGGGAGCTTAGAGTGGCATTCACTTAGTTATTAACTTTCGAAGTTCAAATTAGACCAGGATTATTCGACTATAGACAACTTCTGGTAAGAAAAAAGAAAAAATGAAAAACTTCATTTAGTTCAGGTAAGCATGAAATATGTAATGATTTTTAATTCAAACAATTACATTCTTACATTTTATAGTTAACATCTGAAGACCAGTGACAATGCTTCCAACGACTGTTCCCGTCCTTCTTGTGACGTGAGGTAGAGGCTCGTTGGAACACGTGTGGTGATTTGAAGGTTTGAGGAAATAGTTCAAGTCAGTCAGTCCGTTAGCCTTCTTTGTCCTTGCGTCATAAAAAGAGAAAATTCAAGGGCTGTATAGGGATTCGAACTTTCTAAACCAGACACCTGGAAGCACAAGCACCCTTGGCAGTGCACTGTATTTTGCACAAGTCACTTGACCACTCGGCTTAGTAGAAGCACATCGAAGCTTCCTGACCTGTGAGAATACTTGGAAAACTCACCTTTTTCCTGGTCTCAGGTAGTACTTCCATTTTTGCTGTACGAAATCCTAAGAGTCTATTCCGTTCGTTTACTTGCGTTTTCTTCTAAACGAACATGCCTGATTTCAAACATTAACGTGACTCTCACATGTTAGGGACATGTACTGTACATCGTCTTTTGTACTCAAAACGTGATATTCTACTCGTATATACACAATAATTGAAACTTCTTCATTTCAGTTTTGTGATCCTATATGAGACTTAGTTGTTGAATTGGTCTGCAGAAGCTGCTGGTGTCCTTAGTAACGGTTCCTTAGCAACGTTGACAAGACAACGGTTGCTTAGCAACTCTTTCACACTGGTGAACTGAAAATAATAAAATAAAAACTATAGACGATGAAATATACTGTTATAAGTTTTTAAAGGTTATGGAACTAACCAACCCTTGAACTTAACTTCAGCACTGAATTTGTTTCGAACTTCAGTTTCAGTTTTGATAATTTTTCTCACTTTAAATTTAACTAAAATGGGAGTGAATGAAAAAGGTATAGGGAAAGCAAGTGTTTGAAAATATGCGAGGGAGTTTGGGTGGGAAGACTATGAGAATATAGGGATGAATATGTGAAAATACAGGAATATGTGTTTGAAAGTATCCACGTCACCTCAATGGGTAATGAATAGGCCACGTTTTATCAATACTTTTATTTTACCATTTGCCTTCTACTGAAGTGCTTTTACAATAAAATAAACATTGGATTGAGTAGCTGAGAGCATTTGTGAGCTAATGTAAAGTGCTTCACCAGGATTCAGTTTCCAGGGACGGCACCAGTCAAAGTCTCAGCTCTTGCTAGACAAATAATTTCCTGGCACATCGTGATGAGACCTGCAACTTCCTCATTCAGTTTCATCTGTCGCTCCTCTCTCTGGGTCATCACACTCGACACCATTTCCTGTAGAGAAGCACAGTTTTAATGATGTAATGCCCTTGCTAGCTACACTCATTACTGACGTGTGAAGTCGAATTCTGTCTTTTCGATGTATAAGTTACGAGGTATTCTGTGTACGTTGTTCAACTGTAAACAAAACGTGTGGTCTCATTTGTCTGAAGAATCCATATATTTACAATACAAATTCTCACATCTTCTATCCAAATCTACACAGATGAAACCATATTGTGACGGTTGAACACTCCTGCTATAGAAAAATTAAAATATTAGTATTCTAGTTTTACCCTAGAATTAAATAGCGTTTGACTGTCTTGCTTAATCCACACATATATCAAGCGATTGAACTTCCTGCCAAAGACGGAGAGGCAGTATGATAAACATTCAATTTTTACCTTGGAATTCAATCTTCCTTGACTGTTTCTTGTTTGAGGCTGGGATCTGCTTGGGGAGTCGGAACTTTTTCCAGGCAGATCTCCATGTGGTCCTAGAGTCGTGGTCTGAACTGGCACTCGCACTTCCTGACCAGGAACTCCCACAGTTCTGCACTCATTCTCCTGTGAAATTAATGAAGGGGAGGATAATTCAGGCAGTCCTGTGGTACTGTTGTTTGCAGCATGAGACTTGAGTTCTCGAGCAGTGATCATCTCGAGGTCGAGGAGACGTGAGTGCCAAAAATCCACGACAGGAGCCAACTTGCGGACTTTGGATGCCCCTCTAAGCGCTAATCGCATGGACGCAGCCACCGAGCACAGCTCTCTGCGAAGAACGAGCTTAGTAAATGATTAAATATTCGGAAAATGCTAGTGAAGTAAGGAGTACAAGTAAAATAACGAAGGAGTAAATTAGGAGTAAAATAACGTGGATGACCAGGAATATGATATAGAAGGAGTAGAATGACGTGGAGGATCAGGAATATGTTTTCGTAGGAGCAAAACAATGAGTTTTCTGTAGTATTTTAACTGACCAAGAAAAGTTAGAAGTAAAAATGTCTACATGATCATAAAACCTTGATATATGAGCGAATTTTTAGATTCTTAATATGAATCTTGACGCTCAAGGGCAAGTATTATGTCTCTTCGGAAGGAAACATGACTGCTATGAAGGAACTGAGAGACCTGGAGTAAACATATGCTACTTAGTTAATGAAACATGGATTTATCCAAAATAAACATTTCCTTGGTCTGATTACAGATCATACAAAATGATTAATAAAAAAGATATGTCATCTGAACGTCATATGTCCACCTAAGTAACGCAAAGGAAAATCAGCAATGACCTTCGCATACTGCACAGAACACCTTCAGCTCTTTTAGTGTTGAAGGTAATCATTTCTTACTCAATGTTTATAAGTAATCGGAAACCGTGTTTCTATTTCAGGGTGAATGTACGCCTCTCACCTTAGAAACACAACCACTCAATGACCACTGCAGGTTGAGCTGCTAAGTCATGTGCTCACTTTTACACTTTGAAGGAATTACTTACTTTTGAACTTGGTCCATCAAAAGCTGCTGTTTAGGAGTTTCTTCATCGATTAACGTCGCCAATTTTTCTTTCAATTCTAGCGTAGACAGAAAAGAATAATCTTCCCCAATCTTACAGTCTTCACGGGCATAAGCTGCTAAGACTTTAATCGCATGGATTTCCTTGAATAGGCTTTTGGATGTCACTCTAACTACAGCTGCCGTTGCCTGGTCCGTGATGGTGGACTTCAACAGTTCTTCTATCTCCTCTGACTCTGGCTCAGTAGAAAGCAAGTCATCCATTTCATAGTTACAGCTCGCTTCTTCGCCTGGTTGCTGAGGGTGGCCATTTTTTAAATTCTCGAAAACATGGCCGTTTTCGTTTCCACTTCCCATAAATTCAGAGTGATAGTCTTTGTTATTATTAGTCGAAGGTTTATCTGCGCAGTCGTTTTCATTGTTTGACAGTTTTTCAACGGCCTTGTTCAGAAGTTTATGAAGTTTCCTTAATGCAAACACTTCAGTTGCGAGCACTTCTCCTTCAGCTCGTGCAGTGTGCTGGTAGTCTTGGTTTTGTTGTACGAGTTCTGTGCTCTGTAAAAAGACAGTAAAATTAAACACCATCCTCAGCCGAGCCATAATTGTAACGCTTCTAACCTAACATAAAAATATGGTATTTTTGAGCTCTTTGCAATGCTATGTTCTCTAGTTCTTGTGATTTTCAGTTGCATTTATTGCTTAAAATTTAGTGTTTTTCATTTATGAATCCACTTGTGCAAAAATTAGCACCTCTGTGATAGAACATACGTTATCATCTTTGGTTTTTACGGATATTGTCTTAAAGACATTGTATTACCAAATGTTATGCCTCAACTTTATAAGGAATACACAACGCTTCTCTCTCATTGGCTCTATTTTCTAATTGTAAAAACCCAAAATTTATTCTGTTTCTTACATATCCTTTTCTTTCTTTTTTTTCTTCCTGTATTAGGCAACCGCACTTAGCAACCTATGCCTCGTTCGTCTTGCTTCACTGTAGCCGAATTGTCAAGCAGCCTGTGTTTGTGACGTAGGGACCAGGAAGGCTGACGGACCGACTGACTGACTTAACCCTTTAGCGACTACAAGGACAATTCGGTCGTCTTTCACTGTCTTTGGGAGAATTGTTCTAATAATTAAACAGTGAGCAATATGAGGTTGCTACTAGGTTTGAACACGGCGGCATGTTACAGCGTCGTTCTTTTGGCTGCCTGGCTCCCAGCGTGCTTCATTGCATCAGTGTACAGACGGTCTTTGTGAGCTTAGACGTACAAACTAGAAAAAGAAATTGGTCGCTAAAGGGTTAAACTACTTCCTCAAACTTGCAGATCATCGCAACGTGTCCCTACGAGCCTCTACCTCACGTCACAAGAACAAGTACAGTCGCTGGAAGTATGATCGCTAGTTATAAAATGTTTTTATTAACAGTTGGAAAACCAACGTATATTTCTTATATACCTGAATGAAATAAGGTTACGTTCTTTTTAATTTAATGGAGATGAAAGCGCGAAAATTTTATTGTTCTGCTCCTGGCGAAATTTCACTGATTAAGTAGCAAAAATAGCATTTAGTTTTTTCACAGTACGATATAAATCCCTAATACATTGAATCGTGTTTTGAATTCTTTCTGCTTATATCTTCAGACTAGTAATGATATTCCGAGCGATTGTGTGTCACGCAGTCTTCATTTGCAGGAAGCAGATTATAGAATAGAATAATAGAATAAGGCAATAGGAACGAGCCGTTTGGCCCATTCTTGGTTCAATACCGAAGTCCCATGCCGTCTAAAAGTAAATCCATCAGTCATGCACGTACACCTTAACCACGTAAGTCAATTTAGTCGTGTGCACACATGTTACTCACGCACAGGCGTTTATGTCACAAGCATTTATCTCAATCATACATTAACCATTACTTTTAAAGGAAATGAATTATAGATATTGTTGATAAAAGTGTATGATATTGAAGTCATTATAAGCAATACTTATAAAATATTCATCAAAAACTTAATGGTAAAATTTCTTAATAGTTCAATGAATTAATATATTTTATACATAAATCAATGAACCA
>VCRD01002507.1:0-31898 GCA_006783055.1 Trinorchestia longiramus | reverse complement strand
ATGTAATAGGTACCACTAGGCTGCCATCAATATTACATTACTCTAGGCATGTAATAGGTACCACTAGGCTGCCATCAATATTACATTACTCTAGGCATGTAATAGGTACCACTAGGCTGCCATCAATATTACATTACTCTAGGCATGTAATAGGTACCACTAGGCTGGCAACACTAATATATTATGCTATATATATATATCATTATATGCTGTATTGTTTTATTTTATTTTAGCAAGGTCTTGTTCTCTGAGCTAAATATGTTAAGTTAGTAATGCTCTGTATTGCTCATTTTGAAAGTTCTTTGTGTTTTTATTACAGAGAAGCTTGCTTATCCCTAACAGCTTAAAATATTTCACATTATATGCTAATCAAAATTCATAAATTCTTGCTATGCACAATCATTGCTTGTCATGTTAATTTTTTCAAGTACTTTATAAATTTTCAGCCTACATTTGCACTTGAATAAACTATTTTTCTGAAGAAAATCAATTTATATTTGTTGATGCTAGAGCTGTTTTGTAACCCATAAAGTTCTAGAATACTTGTGTCTTCTTCATGGCTGTTCCTCAAAATGAGTTATGAGCAACTTAAAAAAGTATCAGAGGTAAGGAAATATATAAATCTAGAAATAATTCCTTATTCTTAGTATATAAATTTAAATCAATACAACTAGAGATTGCATTGCATTTTACTCCTTGCCTTCTCACTCGAGATGTGATAGTGTAAAAAAACAAAATTTATGCATGTTAAGCGACATATATATATATATATATATATATATATATATATATATATATATATATATATATACAGTAAGTCTTCTTTATACGATACATAAGCATTCCTGAAAAATTTACCAAAAAATGAAATTACTGTATGCCGAACTCATTATAACATGTAATAATAAGATATGTGTTCCAGCACATTGAAAGTCACCTCTACAGATATGAAAATAAATACTGTAACCGTGAATTTACCGGATAAAGAATTGTCGTATAACGAGGACTTACTGTACTCTGTAAATAGCTGAAGAATTCAGATTTTACTGGTGCTGTACCTGAAGGAGAAGAGAGAGGTCACCTGCAACAGCATAAAGCCTGTTTTAGTTAATTCTGTGAAGGAGTGAACTCTACACCTTGTTATTTCTCATGCTCAAATTGACAGAACTTGTAAAGCTCCTGTAGGATTTATTAATTTAATTAATTTATATCAGTTGAATTTATTATCTAGTCTGAGTACTAAAAAAATATTTTTCACACTTAGTTGCAAAGAAAGTACATAAAATTCATGGTACAAATTTCAATTATATGATACATTTTTATCTCATCAGGAATTCCAAGACTACAGCATGCCATGGCTCATCGCAGTCGCCGGCGGCTGTATGAGACTGCCTTTGACAGCAAGGTAATTGAGATGGGTAATGTATTTGTATGTTACAGATCATTTAATTGTTAATACATTTTTGTTACAGATCATTTAATTGTTGATACATTTTTGTTACACAGCATTTAATTGTTAATACATTTGTATGATTACTGAGTGTTTGATTGTTAATGCATTTGTATGTTACAAAGCATTTCTATTCCTGACATATCTTTAAGCCTAATGCAGTGTTGTGATAGCCACTGAGAATTACCACAGTTTGGATAAGTTATGTTTTAAGTTCAAGTATGTTTGTGGTATTTAAACTAAAAATATATTGATAAGAATGTTCAATGGTAATTGCATTAACTTCCAGTTGATGAGCCTAGTAAACTCATTTGATGCATGTCAGATTAGAGTCTTGTTTTTTTACACTGCATTCTGTTCAGAATTTAAGGGTAGGAACAGTGATGGTCTATGCTCATTTGTAAGCTAGGTATAAAAATCAACATTTGTGATCTGAGAAATTTTCTGATTGTCATTTTTTCTTACATTTAAAAATCATAGCTGCCTTTCTGTTCAGAGCATGTAGGTGTAGTGTTGAGGTTTATGTTTGGGTAGGCTTTAGTTTTTAATAATTGTTAATACAGCATCCAGAGTAAAAAATATTGCAAAAAATTCTATGGTGGTATAAATTTCTGAACAATTTAGCTAACCAATTTATCATTCTTCATGGCCATTTGATCAGTAAAATCTCTAAGTTGTGCTTATCATTCATATGGAGAAACATTGACAGGAAGGCATCAATGAATTTCTCTATGGCATTGTCAGCCTCCCTTTTGTACTTTTATGCTAATAATGATCTTTAAATTGAACTTTTCATGTCAGACATGATCTTTAAACTGAATTTTGTATGTCAAACATGATACTGTAAACTGAACTTGTTATGTAAGACATAATCATTAAACTGGACCTGTTATGTCAGACATGACCTTTAAACTGGACATGTTATGTCAGACATGACCTTTAAACTGGACTTGTTATGTCAGACATGACCTTTAAACTGAACTACAGGTGGAGAAACCCTCTGAAGAAGGCAGCAGTGACCTGCTGGACCGCATTGCTAACCACCCCATTCTTCTGCTGCTAAACCCCCGCCGACGCTCCCGTCAGTCCAACAACAACCACCCCAGCAAGCAGGGCTCCTCTGCTAGCCAGAACCTCAACACAGGAGCTTCTGAGCATCAGTCCTCCTCCATTCAATATGCCTACCATGATAACCCTGTGCTGGCCAGACACAGACCTGCTACTGTGCTGCCTAAAGCAAAGTTCCAGGCAAGTGTTCGGTTGGGAGCTTTGTGTTTCAGCTCAGGGAATATCCATTGAAAGCAAAGTTTCAGGAAAATGTGTGGTTGGGAACTTTGTGTTTGAACTAAGAGAATATTTATTGAAAGGGAAGTTTCAGGATCCATTGAAAGTAAAGTGATTAACTACTTTGTATTTCATTAAGGAAAATATTATTTTAAATCATAGTTTTAGGCAAGTGTTTGGTTATAACTTAGTATTTCGTTACTGGGATTAGCCACTAAGTTTGTTTATGGGTTGGTGTTTCAGTCATTTGAAGAATATATGTTCAAGTGTCTCGTGAATTTCAGGAAACCCTCTTTGCAGTATTTACTGTGCAATTTTAGCTTTTCCTATTTTACTTTGCTCAGTTTCTATTTTACTTTGCTCTTTTCCTATTCTTCTTCACTTATTTCCTATTTTATTTTATTCCTTTATTTTTTTGCTCTTTTCTTTTCTTATTTTACTTTGTTTATGTCATTGTTCATGGAACTTGAGGGCATCAGGCCGAAGTTTTTTATTATCTTTTGCTTTGAGCAGGGCTCGGGCACCCCCCGGTGTGGGCGTCGTGGGGCCCGTGCCCGTATCTGTCCTCCTCCTCGCTCCCTGTCATCCCACCACCTCCTCAACTCCTCCCTCCGCCCCATCGGCCTCAGCAAGAGCGATGATCAGATACTCAACCGAGTGTCAGACTCCCCAGACGACGAGGACTACTTTGAAGACTATGTTGAGGGGCAGCAGGCGGAGGACCTTGCCAGGGACCTCATCACCCTGCACCTCAACGCTGACGAGGACAGACACTCAGAGGGCGGCAGCGTCCGTGCTTGCAGCACTGCGTCGTGTGAGTGTCAGGGCCAGAAACCGAGGACGGGGGCCTGTGGTGATCATCAGCAACGCTTGCTTAGGAAGGGCTTGGCTGACAAAGGATTGAGTGTGGATGGAAAGAAGGACGATGCTGCCTGCTCATGGGACTGCATTAACGACAACTGCCAGCACCATCAAGAGCAACAGCATCTTTGCAGTCGCAACAAAAATGACAGAGCTTGTTCTGCTCGGTCGTCGTCCATTCTTGCGCTACACCACCCTAACGTGAGCAGCCCTCGAATGCAGCACCATGACCGCCTGTTGCACTGCAGTGCCAGTAGCAGCAGCAGTAGCAGCTTGCACCACAGCCCTCTTTTAAATCATCCTTCTTCTGCTTCCTCCAGTCCTAAAATATATTGCGGCAAGAGCGACTCGTCCAGCTGGAGGCAGTTATCGTACAGCGCTTCTCCAAGTCCCAAATTAAGCACCCATAGCTCTTCAGCCAGTTCTTCTAAACTGCTTCAGTCGTGCAACACCCCCAGTCCCCGCTTGTTGAAAAGCAACTCCCGAGCGCCGAACTCAGCGCTGTCCAGCCCGCGTTTGCTGCACTTGACTAGCTCTGGAAATACCGATGCCTTTAACATGTCAAAAGGCAGACCCTCATTGAGCACATCTGGAGCCATAGCTAGAGTGCTACAGGGACCCTCAGACTGCATCAGTGCACCGACCATCGTCTCGCATCCCTCCTCTTCTTCTTCTCTGGGTAAAAGTAGTAAATTGTCCATTGATGAACCGTCCACCAGCGGCTACAGCTCTTCCAGAGTGTCGCCTTCAGTGAAGACCAGTCTTCGTGACCTCAAGAGGTCCGAGGGTCTCGCCAAACTGAAGCCTCTGGAGCTCCACAGCCCTCCTGGCACAGCACCCTTACCAATTAAGTTTATCAAGAAGCCACCGCTTTCTGATCGCAGTCCGTCCAGTTGGTTCAGCCCGCCGAGGCAGAAGGACCTCAGTTTACCTATCAAACGAAGCAATCAGAGTCGGTCCAGTTCGAGTGATGCGAGTACCTCGGACGGCGTACCTTCCAAATCTCGCCTCAAAAAACTTTCTTCTTCAAGCTCCCGCTCGAGCAGCAAGGTCCAATACCATGTTACAGACTCCAAGACTGCCACTTCCTCCGCAAATAGCGAGTCCAGTTTGAATTCTTCCTTGGAAGTGCTTGTCGATACCGTATCGGAGTCTGGACGCAGTTTACCTGCTCCCACCAGAGCTAAAACTTCCAGCCTGAGTCTGGACAGCATGGCCAGCGGCATCAGCAGCATGGAGAGCCTTAAAAGCAGCGTCAGTGAAGGTGCTAGTGCTGGAGGCTGGTGGAACATGGGCAGTAATTCCTCTCTGCCTCTTCGCCCTTCACTGCTTTTGCCTGCTACCCACCGGTCACTCATTCAGGTGCTTACTGTAAAATGAAATATTCTGCCTCTTTGACCTTCACTAATTCTGCCTGCTACTTGGCATGCTCCTGTTGAAATATTCCATTCTATTCTACTCATCGGTCACTTATTCAAGGGCTTAAAATCACATACAATACTCTGGAAGTTCCGGCAATGAGCTGCTTTTAATACTACAGTAAAGTATTTTTCATTTTGTATCAGTCTAATTTTTGTTCTATCTTCGAGCACGATCTTCGATTTAGAAAAATACATGGAAACACTGTACTGTTGTGTAAAAAATTAGATCGTTAACCGAGTTTCTACTGTACTCAAAACTCGTACATTGTATTACGATATATACGATCATTACGTTCACCAATGAAAGGAGTACCTCGCCATAGCTTGGAAAGTTTCTAATTCAGCTGAGAAGAGAGTAAGAAAGCTGTTAAGCCTTAAGCCCTAAGTATTCCATCTCCTAATAAGTTCTACATTTTGTTAGCAAGACTGTGTGATAGTGTGTTAGTAAATAGCCGTATTTACACGCATGTTGTTTGTATGTGTTATTCTCTGATTGAGGATAGTTAAGAGAGTAAGTAACATGGGGTCCATAACTGTAGCAGGCTTTTGTTGCTTGTTATTGGAGGCTGAGATATTCACACTGTAAATAGTAAACAAAATGTTATAATTTCGTTAGTGTAGTTTTATCGTAACAACAGTTTTGGTCATTCCATATGGCAGGCAAACATTCAGAGACCGACACCTCAGACTTAAAAAAAGCAACGTAAAAATGTGCATGCAGATCACAAAATAACGTAAAGATATGCATGCAGATCACAAAATAACGTAAAGATATGCATGCAGATCACAAAATAACGTAAAGATATGCTTGCAGATCACAAAATAACGTAAAGATATGCATGCAGATCACAAAATAACGTAAAGATATGCATGCAGATCACAAAATATTATGCACACCTCACAAACTTTTATTTGCTGGCGTTAGTCGGCCAAATTTCAGATCCTGTCGCCCATCTCAGACAAGTCACAGGAACCAAGCAGCACTGACACGGGGGGCCCCATCGTGGGGGGTGCCGTGGGGGTGGGTGGGGGTTCCCAGCACACCTCCCCCCAGGACTTGCTGCAGCAGACTCCTTTACAGTCCCGTAACATCCCTGACGACTTCCGTAATGTGCATCACATCCTTCCTGGTGAGTGATGGTGCTGGTAGTGGTGGTGGTGATGTTGGTGGTGGTGCTGGTTGTGGAAGTGGTGCTAGTTACAGTGGTGGTGGTACTGGTGCAGGTGGTACTGATGTTGCTGCTGTTCAATGCATTTGTTAAAGACGTACTAAGTTTTACTTCGCTACATCTCAAATAGTAAAATCAAAAGTGAAGCAGCGTGCTGTTGATGTTTTTCTTCAAACAATTTATTTTCGATTATTTTTCTTGTGCATTAGGATCAAGTAAATAAAAACGTATTTTATAAACTCTGCTAAAAAAATTGGTGCTTGATATCGATTTGCTCTGTCAAAAACGATGATTTGCAGACGCGATGGTGATGGTCCAAGAGTTTAATCTCAATGCGATGAAGAAGTTATTTTAAGTTATAACACCACACTTGGTTTGTACATTACAGCGCTAAAACTACGCTGTTTGTACATTGTAGCGTGGGTGCAGTTTGGATATGTTCCTCCTGCACGAACGTTGTCAATTGAGATCGTTTCTGACTGAAGGAAAAATGTTTTAAGTTATTAAATACGTTAATTCCAGAAATGCAGTCAGTCTCCTTTCAAAATTCTCTGCCCGTCATTTGTTGTTAGGGATCCAGCACTTTAATGCTTTTCAATCATCAGGAACATAACATTTTTCGATGTATGTTTTTCAACTTCCAACTCCCTTTCTCTTAACAGGTCCTCTGTCAGGAGGCAGCAAAGGGCAGCCCGGAGGATCAGACAGCGGCATCAGCATCGAGTACGACACAGCAGGACACCAGGCCAGCGGCCCTTGTGTGCTGAAAGACCTGCCCTTTGACATGCCTAAACTGCGTCGCCGCCTCGCAGCTGCTCGCTCCTGTCCCTCCACCAGCGACTCCTCCCTCGCGAGCAGCGGTGACCGCTACAGTCTTCAGCAGCCAGTGCCTCTAGTGTCAGCCTCGCTCTGCACCAACCCTGCCATCTCCCGCGTCCAGGCTAGTTTCCTGTTGCCATTGTGTTGTTCTAGGTAAAGGGGCGGTGATTTTAAAATAGGAGACTATTTTTTGTGAATTAGGGCAAAGCTATGCTGTATATTCACAAATTGCCTGGATTAAACTCGCTTTTCGTACTTGTGTTGTTCAAAGAAAAAATAGTTTCGTGGAAACACGAAACAGGAAAAACCAGTTGAATTTATAATTATTTTAACAATTTTTTATTGGTCTTACCGTAGTATAGAACGCTCAATTATTATGATAATAAAGAACCTATGAAAAAGTTACGTCTCAGCGTTTACGAATTTTACCGTAATAATTCAAAGGTATAAAACATTAGGGCCTTGAAACTTCTTTATAGTTGGGAAAAAATGTGTGTGTGAAGAGTGGCGTGTGTATTAGTGACACAGATTGAGCGTGGTATGAGCTGGAGAAACGATTTGCAAGATGCAAGTATATTATTAAGTGTGAATATTGAAGTGCATTATGCGACTTAGATATTACTATAGTGTGCATGACATTAATAGCGCACAATAAAAACAAAGCAAAGAAAACAGGTCAACAAAACTTTCAACTCGTTACAGTGAAAGCAAAAAAGTATTTGAAAAAACATAGAGCTCTCCACTTCATAAGACATGATACAATTCGTCACAGTAGAAGCAATTCACATGATAAACTCGCCATTATTTAGAACACATTTCAATTCGTTTCAATGCTTGCAGGCGAGTGAGGTGCTGAGTGGAACATCGTCGTCCAACTCAAGCCTGTGGGAGGGAGGTTCCTCAGCTGCTAGCAGCGTAGAGGGCACACCCCGCAAAGGATCCATGAGCGCCCGAGGCAGCCTGGTCTTGGACCTGGGCTGCAGTGCGTTGGCTATGACAGGAGAGGAGGTGGACGTGACTGTACCACTGACCAAACAGTCTTGGTACCACGGTAAAATCAATAGAACGGAGGCAGAGAAGCTTCTCCGCTGTGAGACTGAAGGGTCGTACCTGGTGCGCTCCATAGACACGCCCCGCTTGGAGTACAGTCTTGCTCTGAAGGCGGCCAGTGGGTACATGCACCTCAAGATCCAGTTCCATGCTCAAGGCAATGGCTTCAAGATGGGTAGAGGGGACCAGCTGTTCCCCTCAGTGCCCCACATCATCCATCATCACTCCATTCATAGGCTGCCCATCAAAGGGGCGGAGCATATGTTTCTCAAGACACCAATCATCAGTGAAACCTTGTAGCAAATAACTTTTGTCAGTTACTTATATTGAAGCATGAAAATCAAATAATCCAAATCTTGCGCTAAGCCTCTTCTCTCTATTCTTGTTCCGTGTTTTTCTTATTCTGATTCTTTCTAATGACGCCTATAAGAAGAGTGGTAAGAAGTATGTGTATCCAGCTACTTTGTAGCTCAAATGGACGTGGAGGTAATTGTCACAATTATGGTGACATTTCCTAGAATGAAAGCGTTCTTTCTCATTTATTTCTCATATCCTGAACTTGTCAACTAAGCACAATTTCAGTTTTAAAAATTACTTACTTGTTAAAGGAAAAGAGTTGTTTACTCGCAGGTCGTAATTTCGTTCTAAGAAAGGGAGTAAATCTTGTATTGAAGTTTAAAGAAAATTATTCGATAATTTTATGGTGGATATTCGAAATTCGAGTCTGTCTCTTCCACGCCGCATTTGCTGTGTTGTGCTTAGATATTCCGTGCTGTTAGAGTCTTCCAAGTCTGATGCCAGGCCTTAATTATCACAAAGTCCTCGTGCAGTTGCTAAGAAAATCCTTGGGTAGTTGCTAAGGAAGTCCTCGGGCAGCTGTTAAGGAAGTCCTCGGGTAGTTGCTAAGGAAGTCTTCGGGCAGCTGCTAGGGAAGTCTTCGGGCAGCTGCTAGGGAAGTCCTCGGGCAGCTGCTAAGGAAGTCCTCAGGATAAAATCTTGCATTGTAAAAACACCGGAAGGAAGACTCTGATACCTACTTCCTTTACTGAACGATGAGAGGCTCAAAATAAGCGCAGAATGTCTTTAAACATCATGCAAGACCGTTCAAACCATTCATATTTGTGCCTGCTTTGGTGAAACCAGGAATGTTGTAATTATAATTATGATAATAATAATAATAACCATGTACTACAGTGTTGTGGTGACGTATAGCAAATGGACTGAACTTATGAGACCTTCGGTGCGGTATAGTCTGATCCAATTACTACTACTTCTACCTAGCTACTCCCAATACTTGTCTCACAACCCCCCGTTTTTACTGCAAGTATACCAGAGGGTATATGACACTCAAGCCTTTTTAATACGATGTAATTAATTACGAATGTTCTTGTATTTTGTGCGTACTGTTCGCTCTTATCCGTCCTGCTGGTTGAAGTATAAACTTCATTTATACCTCAACTGTAGAATATTGTGAAGAGATCTGGTTTTGTACCTGTGTTTATCATCAACCTACCATCAAGATCTTTCGTTATTTCTTGTAATCGTAATTTTAAGTTATTTGAAGCAAATTTGTTAACTCTGTTAATTTTTTTAGAGATGTCAAGGATATTTCGATGGCCTCTTACTTACGCATCTTTCTTCAAGAATTCTGCGGTTATCGACCGAGAAATTTATCCAAAAGGACCACGGGTAACCTGTCAAAAAACTCGCAACTAACCTCATGGTTGCTACAAGATATAAGCATAGCAAAGGTAGCATGGAATTTGTAGTGCATGAACTCTTAGCTGTACTAGTGTGCGTAGTGCGAGTCTGGGGAGAGTCCAGCTCTAGGGCTTCAGAATGTCTTCCGATTTCCAAAGTCCTCTTCACGGATCAATTCTTAAGTATTCAGTTGTGAACTGCTCAGTGCCGTATGCATCAAACACATTCCCATTCAAATGGATAACTGTGTTCGGTTGTGATTAACTTTTGTTTTAACGTGTTGTACAATATTTAAACAATCATGATGAATTTGGGTTCTTGTTGAATACTCCACGCACGTCATTTGAATGGATAATTTCATGCAGTTTGGTCGTGTTTGATTTCTGTTACTGCGTTGCGCATTATTTGAACGGCAAAATGAACTTGGTTTGTGCTGAATACTGTTGTTTTCCTGTAGAGCTGGTCGTAAAGAGCGGGCTCTTTCCAGACTCGATAAGTTTAGACATGCCCTAATGAGAACCTTGCTCTCAAAGGCCAACCCGAGTATACACCGTTTTGAATGTTCCGTATCTTGGTTAACTCTCCTATTAGATCAGTCTCTAGTTACCTCTAGCGATAGAATCTTTCTAGATATCCAAAATTTTGTTAACTAGTTCGTTTCCCTAAGCATTCTTTGATTAAATATAGTATTGATTTCTTGAGACTAGTTTGCTTTTGTAGTCATTGTTAGAATTTTGGGTAGGTCGCTATAAAGAGATGTTGTTTATTGGTGCTGCTCGCTGAGGTAGTCCTTCGTTAGATGATGAGTTACTCTTGCTAGTCATGTGTAGAAAATGCACTTCAATATTTTTAAGTCACGCGAGTACTGTAGTTTGTTGTTCTTTTTCCCACTTCTTGCTCAGTTGATCGATTTCTCGTAAACTCAAAAATATATGATTAAATAGAGCTTTTGCCGAAAATTAAAAGGTGAAATATGTTCAGTTTGTGACACGTTTTCCGAGTCATCGACTGGGATGCTAGAACATCAATTTATTTTTTAGGTTTTGTGTTGTGAAATACGTTTTTTTCGTGCGTGTTTATGTTGGTTGCCACGCTGTACTGCTGTGGAGGATCATCACGTCCCAACTCAATTGCTCATCAAATTTGCCAAAGATATCAAGTACCTACCAGTTATTATCATTTACTTTAATTTTAAGGTACTAAGTATAGTGAATTATACTCAATCTTTTATGTATGTACGAGTTTAGGTTCTTAGGGCGCATTTAATGAGGTTGTGAAGTGAACAGTTTCGCTGTCAGATCATGGACAGGAGGTCGCAGTCTCTCAGAATTTGTAACTGAATTTCAGAAATCTTAAAAGTGCCAGTTTCATAATAACTTTGTAATGCTGCCAAGTATTTGGTATTTATAAGTATAAGATACTCTTCATGTTCTACATGAGAAGTCGATGTGAGACACCTTCTGGATGATAGTATGGAAACCACTTATAAAATCTCCATTGTCTGAAGGGTTGCGCTCTTGTCTGGAGTGAGTGTTGCGCTCTTGTCTGGAGTGAGTGTTGCGCTCTTGTCTGGAGTGAGTGTTGCGCTCTTGTCTGGAGTGAGTGTTGCGCTCTTGTCTGGAGTGAGTGTTGCGCTCTTGTCTGGAGTGAGTGTTGCGCTCTTATCGGGAAGTGTTGCGTTGTGTCTGATGGTATCTCGTACAAAGTGTGCATGTTTTCCTTCGTTGTGCGTATTTCTAAATCATTGCGTCAAGAGTGTGTGTTCTGTGTTGTCTCGATCACTTCAGTAAACTCTCATTTGAAATGATGACTCAGACCTCTGCCTGCCAAACGTATTTGTATGAAACTCTGCCTTGATCTCTGCTGCGACACTACAAATGAAATTTTGTGCATTAAATCTAGTGGAAACTGGGGCTAAACAATGAATAAGATGATTTTGGTGAGGACATTCATGTATGTAGTTAATGTTGGCTCTCCTTTTGGTTTGAAAAGGTGAGTACAGTGCGACTGTGACGTGTCTGTCATTCAGAGGGTGTCTTTATTCATCACTGAGGTTCTTGGTGTTAATTCATTCCAGACTAAGAAATGAGCTTCAGATGAGTTATTCTACACTAAGTTTTGTACGAATTGCTGTTAATGAATCAAGAGTAAAGCTACCGTAAAAGAATGTTTGTATGTTTATATTGTGATGGTATATCATGAATGTGGTGTCTGAAGATGTTGAAAGGTGATTACTGGTGTGGTATCCGGTGTACTCGTAGACGTGTACTAAATAATTTCAATTGCATGTTTACGTAGCATGTGCAAGCATCTTCTATTGAAATGTACCCAGTCATTTCAGTGCCACACGTATCTAACAAGTGCCGAGTTAATGAAATGCACCGTGTTTCATATAGTAAGCTTACATGTTATCAGTTACTCCCCGACTGCTGAAGTGCAATAATTAGTTAAAGCAATTACCGTCGTATCCAGTACTTAATGCAATCTAGTAAGCAGATGCTTGGTTGTGAGCTTCCTACTCCGTGGAATAGTGGACGTAAGTGCAATGTTCCGTACTCTTCCCTTTGTGTTTGATATTGAACGTGTTGCGGCGGAGGTTGTGTGGTTATCTCCTTTACTCCGTCCAGACTGATACATGGGTCCCTCTATTATATGATGCCGTACTTCTCAATCCTCACTGAGGTGCGTTTTCTGAGTTTTCCCCACCCTACTGCTATCATGGGCCTCTGCGAGACATGCACTGATTTGTGTCATGTGTTTCAGTGACTTTGCTCTCCTTACCACTGCTTGCATTGAGATTATCGAGAACTGACTTTAGCTCTGTTTATTCAAATCAGTTCTTGGTGAGCTTTCTTTCTCTCTCTCTCTTGGTATCGTCGGGAACTGACTTCGGCTCTTCATTCAGGTCAGTTCTTGGTGAACTCTTTTACTCTCTAGCTAAGCAATTTTCGACTTATTTTAAAGTGTTATTTTCCCTCTGGAGTGCGCAGGGAGGCGCAACTTTGTAGTAAAGAACCGCTGTTCTGAGGAATCAAGAGGTTTTTCCTGGAACAACTTCCAGCTTTGACGATCAAATTACAACAACGCTTAGAAATCTGTGCTTAGCAACTGTCTTTGGAAAACTTATCCTTTGTCTGAGAGATTGGCAACCATGTTGAGACAACTTATTATTCTGATCAAATATAATATAATACATTCCTTGTAAACATTTTTTATGAGCATTGAGAGTTTCCAACTTGCAATTAGTTTGTGTCTGATAATGAAACAAGTTCTCTCTGCTCAAACATGTATCATAATTCACCATATGAACTTGTGCCAGTAACGCGTTGCAAGGAATCATCTGTGCGTGACACTTGAAGTTCAATGCCAAAGGAGCACCGTGCCATACGTCCGTTTATTTTATGTCCTGTAGTTCTAAGCTTTGCAGTATTAAAATAGTACTAACTATTGCATTTTAGTTTCCTTCATTTAAAAACATTTGTATCAACTATGGGGATTTCTACCAGGCTAAACTAGGTATATTTACGATGTGGATTTATACATTTTATCTTCGAAGAGAGTTAGTCTCGTTAGAAGCGTCTCTAACCACTCGTAGTAAAGCCAGCGTTGCTGGCGGAAGGGTAAGCTGTTGATTTTGAGAATTTTGTTTTTTAAAAGATTTTATTATTTCTTAGCTTTTTATGCCGATGGAATAGAAATTATTGAAGGATATTAATAAGCATTCTTAAGTGGTTTGATGTCTCTCGAAGTTGCGCTGTTATCTGCAGTAGTTTTGGTGGATACTGGTTGTGTAAATCTATATTGGATTAGTTTAAATTTAGGTAATCCTTATTCATTGCTTTTGATTTACCTTAATCTAGATGATGACAAGATGAATCATTCCAGCTACCTCTTGCCTGAGTAAAATAGATTCCGATCTAGTTATCATTTTTCAGTGGTTATCTGTATAGTTATATTTCTTATTATCGTCTTGAATTAATATGTTAATAGTTAGTTCTGGCTCTTCAGGATCCCCATAATGATTGTAATAATTTTGAAAATCACGTTGAGTATTTTTATATTTATCTGCTAAACATTCATCTCTTAATGTTGGCAGCCTGCTGTAACATGTTACTTCTGACTTGCTAGTGCCGTGCTGAAATTTTGAGGTACGGATCCAATTAAGTTTCATGTGCTTAATTAAGTTTATTAGTCCTTCTTATGGTCTCATATTAAGTGGTTCAACACATTCGTTTGTTATTTGCAGTAGATATGTTAGTAGAAGTTTTTCAGTATATTTTATATTTTTTTGTTGAGTGCTGCGCTGGATGTCTCAATATGATATATGATCTGATTATATTTTCTGTGCATGTAGAGATGAAAACAAGTGAATAAATAATTTATTTATTTTGATTAATTATTCTTTATTTTAATTATTGCTAAATACGTAACGAAACCATTGTATTAGCACCTGATGTACTCTGCTCCCCCTTTTACGCCAGAACTTATAGCATTAAAAAAACATTGCAGCAAAATGAACTTTTAAAAGCTTATAGATTCAAAAACTTCACCATTTAAAATAATAAACTATTATGGATAAAAACTTTAAGCAAAGTGTATTTGTTTCGTGACAAATTTCTGTTAGTCAGCGCACTTCTGATAACAACAAAATTCGCCTCCGTCTTTTCTCGGTTCACGGAAAATTTGCTGTTAGGTCTTACGCCCGAGTTACAACTTGAAGCACTTTGTTTCAGGACGCTGGGTGGTAAGGTTGTATTGTGTGGTTTTGACGTATGGTGAGCGAGTAGACCTTGGATAAAAGTTGATGGATGCGATCAGTGTGGTTAAGTTTGGATGCATAAATGTGTGGATGAAATGAAGGGAAGATGGATAACCTGGTTGAAGAATTTAAGAAAAGAAAACTGGATTGTGTTTGTTGCTTTGATTTATCTTTCAATTCAGGGTGAAGAGTCTGTCACCTTGTATCTGTGTATTATAAAGTGAATTAAAGGTCATAATAAATGCTTCAACTAAAGTTGACTGAAAATTTAAGTTAAGTTAATTTTATTTTTGCAGGTAACACAGAAAAGTTACATATCTATTGTGTGTATTGTTAGATGAATTTCAGTCACATTTTCAGAAGCCATGGGCCTTTTTTCCAAAACACCTTCTAAGACTCCAAAAGAGCAGGTATGTAATTAGTTGACTGTCAATAACTTATTTTTAGTTGAAATTAGTAGTAAAACATGGTAATTTAAATTAATGTGCTATAATTAATATTGTCAATTGTTTGACCAACTTTCAGACTAAAGTTTGTCTCATTTCTCAACATTAAAACTAAACTCACCAATAAAGGAAAAGTGTTACAAATGATGTGTTGCAAATGGTAATTCTGCTTATTCTTGCTACAGTACAGTAAGAAATTGATAATGTGAGAAATTTACATTCAATATGTTTGGTAATAGGGCATTGTTGTCTAATTAGTTGCCAAAGTATGGTAGGAATATTTTCAGGAAGCAAGTGTTAGGTTGAGAATAGCTATCCTATTTTATTCATAAACTTCATTAAAATTTAAGAAATATACCAAGAAATGTTGTAATTCTGTTAAATCAAAGTAGATATAAGAGTATAGGTACATTATTAAAACCTTATAGATGATTTTGAGATCTAAATCTATTATTGCAAGTATTTTAATTTTCTCCTCTACAGTGAGATGGTGTTAGCATTGAGATGCCTTTTCCATAATTTTAAGAATTAATTAGCAGGTGTACACACCTTTAATATGATAATGTATTATTAAATGGAATTATTTTGTGTATTTTAATGTAGGACCATAAATAAGTGTGCTGTAAAGTATGCCACAAAAAATGAAAATTACCAATGAATGTTAAGCTAATTATAAATTTTTAATTATTCAGAATTTTATAAATGAAATCAAAGTGGATAGAAAGATTAAAATGAAGTAAAGTAAAATAATTTCATGGAAGAATTAGCGTGTTACTGATATTAATACAAAATTATTATGAAAAATTCTGTTTAAAATTGTAATCATAATGTAAAGTTTAAGAATTGAAATTCATAGTTAAATTTTACTCTAAGCTTCTATGAGGAGGAAGATAACTGGACACAATATTTGTAAAAATGAGGCTATAGATGTAAAATGGGATTAAAGTTAACAAAATAAACTAGTAAATGTAGTTGGACGTATAAAAAATGGTTGTAAATATAAAAAATATTAAAATAGGGACAAAGACAAAGAATAATTGTAAGGAAATTTGAAGCATTCAAATATCTATTAAGTTTGGCAATGATAAAATCATCCAAATCAAATATTTAAGTTTCTATAATAGTTGAAAAGTGTAGTTGGATAAGAGGAAAAAGTCTAAAAATTAAAGGAGTATAAAATGTATGCAAAAAATATAAAAATAATGTTTATAATTATTTGTTTATGAAAGGGCTCATTTGAAAGATCTTTGCAAATGCTTCAAGTGATGAATATATATATATATATATATATATATATATATATATATATATATATATATATATATATATATATTCATTCATTTAATGTTTGAACACTTTTTGATAGCTATAAGTTGCAGTGGTCTTTTAAATGATCCTTTCATTAAAGAATTAACCATAAATAGTCCTTTATGATGGCTGGTATAATAATCAATTCTCTTCCTATTTAGCTAACTGTCTCTAGTGGATATTTTGTGGCTATAGCAGGCAGCTATGAGAAACTTATTGCTAATTATTTAAACTGCTAATTAAAGAAATGAATGTTTGCACTTAAGTTGGACTCAGCAAGCTATAAACTGAATTTAATGTTTTCATTACAATGTATATGATATCAGAACTGACTTAAAGATTCACAGAAATATTGTGATACTGAGGTTTAACCCTTTTGATCTGACAATTTGAAAGAACATTTTTTCAGTGATTTTTTTATTAGAATAGTGTCACGTCTATCAAAATGAAATTGTGCAATCAAGTTGGGATCCAATTTTTAGGATAGAAAAATGGTTACCGCAGATGCTGGTCATCCTACACTAGGTGCAAATGCCGTAGGAAACTAATAACGCAAAAAAATGTGGTGGCTACTGGTGCAGCCATTCAGAGCGAAAGAGCTAATATAGCAAATATCCAGTAGTAAACTCATGTCCAAATAAATCACTTGAATATAATATCAACATGGTGCTAGTTGTAATTGGACTTAATTTTTATTAGTTACTTATGTATTCTAAAAATTAAGGTCTAGTTAATTGTAGAAGGAAAGGTTGGAAACTTTCTTTATTTCTGAAAGATGGGAATAATTTGATAAATGCTGGTGCTTATATTAAGGTAATCAGTTGACATTGTTTGATGGTTTGAGACATCAAATTACCAGTAAAAGTTCTGATTTTTTTTTGTTTCATTGTTTGTAGAAGTTCAGAGATTCTTCTTGTTTCATTGTCCATTCAGATTATTTTATAGTTTTATGATTCTTTAGAGTTGAAATTGTTTCCAGTCCAGTACTGCTAATTTTTTAGTTGCAGCCTGTGCATGTTAAAATTGTCCAGTTTCTTACAAATGAGATTGTATTCCAATGATATCTTCTCCTACTAGTGCATACAACTCACAGAGTTAACATCTAGAATATTTTCTTTGTAAAGTGAATCTATTAATTGTACTCACATTAAAAACATTTTGAGTCAACTCAGCTGTCTTGAATTTTTATTGACACTTAATTATGTGGAAGTAATTAGCATGATTTATGTTATTCTGAAATACCGTATTTTAATTGAAAAAAATATTTTTTCAGGTTCAAGAATGGTGTAGCAAGATCCGTAAAGAGGATCATCAACTTGATCGCCAAATAAGAAGTAGGTAAAATATGTCTAATAAAAATGTAGTTTTTACATTTTATTAACATTTAAATTGTTTGTGTGTATGATTCCCTTGATAGTGACATTAATGCTGACAGGTCATGCTCTCTGACTTCTAAGGAAGATGTACTAAATTTTTATTCATTTATATTTTCCCCTATATTGTAATAACAATCTTTGGATGAGTATATGAGTAGTACAATATTTTAGGAGTGTTTTTAGTTCTTCTTCCCTGAAATCTCAAGATTTTGTAGAAGTGTAAGGCCTATTGACTTGCAGAATGAAGTGGATGAATCATTCAACCAGCACGAGGAATAACCCTATAATAACTAGTACAGGTCTGTTGCACAGTTTGTGTGTTTGCCCTTTATGAAACAAGGAAGACTAGAGTGCCTAAGAACTTTTCTTATAGTTTATGATGGTCATCTCTCCTCACTCATTTTTAGATTCTGCAATTAAGTTGTTTTGAAGAGCTTATCAAGGAGGCAGTAATAATAGTGCAATCTTCTTGATATTAAATTGTTCATTATTAACTATCTGCCTTCTGGCATAGTAGGTAATATTCTGAACACAAATTTGGAATTTTATCTTGTAAACATGGCACAATAAATCTATAAAACTGGCAATTCAGTGAATTTCTCCAACTATTAGTTTGATTAATTATATATATCCATACTTTTGTAACTTTGATATTGATTAAAGTTGATAGGTAATAAACATCCTACTCAATATAAAATAGGATACCTAACCTTGAATGGATAGGTCTTGGTGGAATTAACTTTCAATGCATTGGTTTCTGTAAACTACCAATATTGATTAGGTCTTTGTAAAAGTAACTTTTTTAGCTAAGGATTTTATGAGAGCAACCTTTTGAGGTTAGGTTTTTATGAGAGCAACCTTTTGAGGTTAGGTTTTTATGAGAGCAACCTTTTGAGGTTAGGTTTTTATGAGAGCAATCTTTCAAGATTAGGTCTTTGTGAAAGCAATTTTTGAGGTTAAGTTTATGTGAAAGTAATCCATATTGGTTAGATGTTTGTGAAGGCCACCTTATGAAATTGTCTCTCTGAGCACAACACATTTTAATACAAAATTTTTTCAAGACATTTTTAGGTAGTATTTTAGGTTTAGTTTGGGAATGGCTGTTGTATACATAATTCAACTTTTGGTTTTTGAATTCACACTATTGATGATGTGTTATAATGCAAGACTTGAATATGTTCATTAGCATTAGTTTTACACAGCATGTCCTCTAAATTGTTTGTTGGAGTCACTTTGAATATGTGTAGATATTGTTGAATATTAGTTGTTAGTTGCTCATGTGCACTTGTGAAAACAAGTTTCCATGTATTATTATGACAAATTTGTAAATTTGTCATAAATTTGCATACATTGTCATGTGCTTAATTTTTTTGCACTATTTAAATGTGAAAATATTGTTCAAAATAGTGTGATGTACTTTTGGAGAACATAATTTACTATGACAAGTTAATTTTTACCAACAAAAGTAAACTGATACATCTATTATCCACTCAAACAGATATTCAGCGTGAGGAAGAAAAGGTTAAGCGATCAATGAAGGAAGCTGCTAAGAAGGGAGATGTCGATGTGTGCAAAATTTTAGCCAAAGAAATAATTCACTCTCGCCGCACCATTGGTCGCATCTACACCAGTAAAGCTCACCTGAACTCTGTCCAGTGTCAGATGAAAGGACAACTTGGTGAGTAGTTCATTGCTACAATGTTTGCTGTTGAAAAATTTATTTTTTGTGATGGCAATTGCCTCTGGTTGTAATACTACACTTAAAATTTCAAGAATTACATAGCTTTCTGTCATGGCCATAGCTTCTATTAGTATTCAGTTATTTATTAATTTCCAGGACCTAGTTAACTATAATATGTATTTTTTGTTCAAGTTCTATGATTTGATGTGCAAATAGTTGGTATCGTCATAGTGAGGTTTATTATAACTTTGCGTCTGATTTAGATGTAAGGTTAACAATACATACAATAGAAGTGGCACTTTAAGACCTCCTACCTGTATTGTAGTGTTAACTCTATTCTACTGTAAGTATTTGCATTCGATTGCCTGAATACCTACATTTATTATTACACAATTTTATCTAAAATTTGTCAGTTGGAAATTATGTTAATTGGAATCTTACATTTATATCTACTTCATTTTAATGAAAAATTTGACATCTTTAGGGTCAATTGAAGCTCATATCCAGAATATCCTTTGATGCTCATGTCCATGCATTTTCAAGTCATCAATGCTAGACATGCATCATTCAGGTATAGTGTTCACTAAAACAGTCCAAAATTAACACAATTGGTGAATTCCAATTGATGGCAACATCATGAACTGACCAGAGCAGACTCAGCGCTGCTATTGATGAGTCTGCTGTGAGTTTAGTAAGGAGGTTAGATAAGTCACAATTTTCCATTTTTTTCTCCCATGAACATAGGAGGCATTACACATCCTGCTACCTCTGCACAAGTGTCATAGTTCTGTCTTTTGTTCACTGCATTTTTTGCTCGAGCTGATCTGTAACTGTATTAATGAGTGTCATCTTTTCCTAGGTCTGGAAAAGAAAGCTTTTTATGAATCCACTAAATACAAAGTCACTAAACTGTGAACCTTTAGAATACATTACATGACTTAGTGTGACCTTGCCAGAGCCTTGTCAGTGTCAGAAAAAATTTACATTTCGCCATCTTCTTCACTCTTCATTAGTTCTAAAAGTTAGCTGCAAAATTAGTCCTATGGCTAGTTAGGTTTTATTAATTTTCCATTGCATCAACAGTTGTTAATATTTTGCCTGTTGTGACTCATGTAATGGATAGCCTGTCACACATTCTTACAAATATAAACTATGATCTTTTCATTTTATGGCTTTATTGAACTTTTATAAATTATGTATTATTTTTATACAATGCATAGCGAGGTGAAATAAAATAATATTCTACTATGCTAATTACTCGTTAGTTATTTATGAATTTAATTGGTTGCTTAGTTTTTATCATGAACGAGTCCAGACTCTCGCTATCCATTCAACAAATTCCTTCCTTTCTCTCTGATTCATTCATTTCGAGGACTATACACATAAGGATGTATGTACCCATGTCATCCGACGTACCACCTACTTGACATAAACTTTCGTACTTACAACCCTGAATACATTTTGGTAAAGAGAAGAAATATTGATTCTACATATTACAGTATTATGTAGATACTTTGAGCACCAAAGAATTGTTTTACCATAGGGTCTGTAATGTTTTAATGTTTGACTTGCATGTACGACTGGTTGGTCAGAACCAAACTCGGTCTCAACCAGCTGGTAGGTATACGTGATACTAACACCCGTTAAATGGTCAGCCACCCTGCGAGTGGCGGGGGCACTGGCCCAGTCCACGGAGGTGATGCAGGCGATGCAGCAACTCGTGAAGCTGCCCGAGATCTCACGCACCATGCAGGAGCTCAGCAGGGAGATGATGAAGGCAGGCATCATTGAGGAGATGCTCGAGGATACCATGGACACGCTCGAGCCTGACGACATGGAGGAGGAAGCTGAGGAGGAGGTGGACAAGGTTTGTCTCGTATACTGTAGTCTCATGTTCCTAGTATTCCAAGCTAGTACTCCTTGCGTAAGTTTTAATATTTATTATTAAACCGTAATTCTTTCATGTAGGGTGCTGCGTTTCATTGCATGATACCCTTAATACATTCATTGCGGTATGACCCACCGGTGGGTCACTCAGATTAGATTCTGTAATTTTTTCAAAGCTTTCTAGTGACTGTATGTACAAAGTAAAGATTTGCACCGGCTAGCAAACCGCAATGAATGTGTTAAGAATGCTTGTGAAGAACAAGTGTAAAAGTTATGGAAAATATAGGAAATTCCGCTGTACAGGATGTCCACAAAAAATGTATCCAATGAACGATATATGGTATGTATGATACCGGAAACCCGTTGATCTTTATTTAGCTGCATTTCAAAGGTATAAAAGCTACATAAATAAATCGGTCAGTGGATACATTTGTTGTGGACACGCTGTGTAATAATAAAGTTTGTTGGTTGCTTGATCCGTCTGTCACGGTTTTAAGGATTTAGATAGGAAAAAATTTAGTAAGGTATGCATGTATTGTATTGTGGATACCGAAGGCACATCCTTCAATGTGGGAACTCTTTTGCAAAGCCCACGTCCGCTGGCAAATCAAATGAAAAAAACAGTAAAAACACGTGAATTTTCACGTGGGGGGTCTACTAGTTGTTTATTTAAAAACTAGACAGTTCCCGTGAAAGTTCCACGGTTTAGATTTTACTGATTTGAAGTTATTATAAAGGTGAATGCATTAAATAGTTGTGACGAATTATTTTACGTTAAATGAATATTTCCCATTAATCCACATACATGATAGACAATGTATCTCCGTCTCTCTCTCTCTCTCTCTGTATTTGTGTGTGTCCGACCCATTACTTCCTATCTATTACTGAAAAAAAATTATTGAACTGAAATCAGAACGGGTATGCATGTATCACAAGCATTGTATTGTGGATAGCAAAGGCGCCGGGTCACTAAAGAAAATAATTAGTGTTCTTGTCATACATGGCCATGTTATCGGTAGATGAAATATAGAATGGAAGTTCTGTATATATTCATGAAAAATATTTAGATTCTGATGGTACCACGGGTAAAACTGAAAAATGTATTTATTTCATAGATCCTTAATTTTGTATCACTTAAATCAAGGAATTTTTACGAGTACTATCTGGGCCATGTTTTCGGTAGAAAAGATGCAGAATGGAAGTCCTGCATATATGATTGAAAAATGTTCATTTAAAACACGAAAATTCGTCGTAAACCTTGAATGCATTTATCTTTATAATAATCTGAAATTAGTCAAATCTAAATCGTGGAATTTCCACGGGAACTGGCTAGTATATACAGAACTTCCATTGTCCATCTTATCTACCGATAGCATGGCCAAGATAGCACCCGTTGAAATTCCTTGATTTAAGTGATAAAATTAAGGATCTATAAAATAAAATACATTTTTCACTTTCACCCATAGTATTATCAGAATCTAAATATTTTTCATGAATGTATGCAGAACTTCCATTTTCTATTTTATCTACCGATAACATGGCCGTGTAAGAGAAGAGCTAATAACGGAAAAAATGGCATGTTTTATAGTGATCCGGCACCGTTGGTATCCACAATACAGTGCTTGTGATACATGCATACCCGTTCTGATTTCAGTTCAATAATTTTTCTTCAGTAATAGATAAGAGGTGATGGGACGGACACACACAGATACAGAGAGCAAGATGGAGATGCATAGTCTTATATACGTAGACTAGACAGTTCCGTAGAAATTCCACGATTTAGATTTGACTAATTTGTAATTATTTTAAGATAAATGTATTAAAGATTTACGATGAATTATTGAGTTTTCAATGAATACTTTTGATTAATATATACAGAACTTCTATTCTGTATTTTATCTCCCGATAACATGGCCTACATAGTACCCGTTGAAATTACTGGTTTAGAAGTGATAAAATTAAGGATCTATGAAACAAAATACATATTTTAGTTTTACCCGTGGTACTATCATAATCTGAATATTTTTCATGAATACCTACAGAACTTCCATTCTGTACCGTATTTACCGATAAGATGGCCATATAAGAGAAGAAATCTGATAACGGGAAAAATGGCGTGTTTTATAGTGATCCGGCGCCTTTGGTATCCACAATACAATGCTTGTAATACATGCATACCCGTTCTGATTTCCGCTCAATAATTTTTCTTCTGGAATAGATAGGAAGTAATGGCAAGGACACACGGATACAAAGTTGATTATATATGTAGATTAAGTTTATTCTATTGTTGTTGTCTCTTGGAATGAAAAAAATCCATTTCATTGTTCTAAGTATATGGTATGCTAAAAGACGTTACATATGTCACACTATGATGGTTATGGGAATTATTTATGCCTTATAACCGCACAATAGAATAGTTCTGGCAATAGGAACGAACAGTTTGATCCATTTTTGGATTGCTACCAAAGTTCTATGACGTATAAAGTAAAGGCATGAATCACGCACAGATATTTAAAACTTCCCTCACTTTCAGTCGCGTATATTCACCATCGTTGTTTTTCCCTCTGGTTTATGAAGTCTGGAAACCGAATTCCGTACTGAACCCATTTCTTTATTAACTTTTTGTCTACTGATGGGAACAGTGAACCCAAGAGTAGCTAGAGCTACTATCAATATACAAAAGATGAAGTCACATTCCATTTCATCCATGGTCAGATCTTGTGGGAGGTGACGGCGGGTGCGCTGGGTAAGGCTCCTGCCATGGTCAATGACGCCCTGCCTGCTACTGAAGGAGCCTCTGCGCTCCCATTGGAGCCCCAGGTAGACGAAGAGTCAGAAGAAGACTTGGAAGAAATGCGCAGCAGACTACAGGCACTGAAGAGTTGAGCGCACGGAAACGGTAAGCTCGTCAAGTCTTTGACTCGTAGCTGCCTTAAATTGAAGTCAGTACTTATCATTCATCATTTGGAAATATGCACTCGCATTTGAGCACAATGAATGAACTCGTTCGTGTCTCAGCATCTTTGAGTTTTTTGCGCATGTGTTTCAAGCGTATTCAACTTTTCGGGAACGGAAGTTAGGCTTTCAAAATTGATACAATTAGCATTTTAGCTTGATAACTTTTTTCTATCTCTCATTAGCTTACTATATTTTGTGTCTGCTGAAGCTATGTCCTCGCCCCTGTACAGGTTTGTATTCTGTTCTTGAATACTGCTACAATTTCCGTTCTAGATATTGATGTGATTAGTTAACAGCTATCTTTGAAAATTTTAAATGCATGGAAAGTGGTGATCATTTTAAGTAACCGACAGTTCTGTAACCTGTTAGGGAATATAACCACGATTTTATTCTTTTTGATGATTTTTCTCAACAATTACACATATTAGAAGACAAAAACGCTTAACTTAACGAAACATCCCGGGTTCGTGACTACATTTGCAGAGTTTTGTTCTCACATTCATGGATAAAATTTACAATGCAAGAGTTATAGAATGCAGTCCAAGCACTAATTTCTGCTTTGTTGCATCAAATGTGGGTTCTTAACTTTACATTCTTTAGCTTTAGAGTTCGATTATAGGTACTTTTTCAGAGTAATTTGTTTTTTTTACTGTTAATTAAGCGAGGAAGGTATTACTTGGAATACTTGACAGGAGTGAAAAATTGGGATTTCTTTTTGGAGGGGAGGAGAAAGCAGAAGACAAAAGATAAATCTAAATTCTATTCCATTTTATTTTTCTTCCAATGGCTAGAAGTTTTCTTTATTAGGAATAATGTAGACTTCCTGTACAGAGAAAATGAAACTAGATAATGTACTACAGTAAATAATGGTGTCTTTTCTGAATATTGTCCACTTGTTTGCTTTCTCTTTCAACTATATTTTGGCGTGTATTCAACTCGTTAGTCAAATAGCGTTATGGACCTAAGCTTACGCTGTAAATTGAAATGGGTTTGCTGAAGCTGGAACGTCCGTGCCTCTATTGTTGTTGGTAGTCTCTTCCTAAATGTTGCTTCAGTTCCTTCAATTATTCTTATTCAAGGAGCTAGCTCCTTAGAGACGAAAAATCTGCTTTACTTGAGGTGTCTAAGTCAGGCAGAGGGAATAAATTGTCCCTTCAGATGTCAATGTAGGGAAAATTTCCTGACCGGGTAATCCATAAATCAGTGATGTCTGATCAAGTGTTTGATAAATGAATTCCATGTTCTCCAATTGTTGCTTTAGAAATGCTGTATGCTTTCAGAATTAATTTATTGACTAAAACAACGGTTACCGACCTGTTACTCCACGTGCTTGGAGCTCCTTTCTGTGTAGTGCGATGAGCGTCACAGAAAATATTCAGATGTCTTGCCTTTCTTCAAGCATGAATGATTATTTTCTTATAATTTGAATGTTAGATTATAGGACAAGGGAAACTTTTTAGCATAAGTGCTTGATCTACACATTTTCTTGAATTGAATAAACAGTTCGGAATATTAAGTGGAAGTTCGTGTAGTAATTGGTGCTCTATAGTCTTCGCTGCTCTGAAGCCAGGATATGGGCTTCAATTAATATATCGCGTGTACGGGCCGTATGATTTAAGCTTCTGTGATTTATATAAGCATCTAGAATTGTTTATGCTTTTACCTCCGTATGCTAGTATACAACAAAAATTATTCATGATATACATGAAGTACAATAACTGTTGCACATTATTTTCTTCATGGCAAACTGGACAGAGATGCTGCTTCGTCAGTTCACTAGTTTGATCCTTCATAACGGCTGAACAATTTATTTTTGAAGTGTCACTCTTATATCGTAGTATGACTTCATCAACTTTAGTACCAGGGAAATAAGCTTTTTTTCTTTTGTGGAACTTTTCACGCCGAGGGAAAATGGGAGCGAATACTGGATGCAATAGTTACTGTAAGTGGAGATTTAAAGAATTTTTTTGAAGCGGTTGTAGTAGCTATCTGTACTTCTATTTGAATATTTTGTTCGCCTGATTGACTTAATTTCTTCTGAACATATTCGTATTTAAACGTATCAAGCTCTCACTAGAAAGAACATTTTTTTGCCTTACTTTAATTTAAAAAGTATTTTCCTTTTTTGGATGAGTTTTTGTTTGGTATAGAAAATTGTGAACTGTCTAAATGTGACTGTAGTAACATTATAGTCAGGGCTTCGAACTAACGATTTTGGTTGTCTTTCTTTTGCAGTTGAAGTACCTACAGTCTTTTTCGGTTTATTGACACCAAATTATTACAAAGTACTGTCGCTTTGATAGAATCCTTACCAGAGGCATATACTGCAGGGAACAAACCTTTCCATCACTAAGTTGTTCAACCGATGTATATATGAATATTGGGGCGAACGCTGTTTAACTAGAAAGATTCAAACTCCTAACCAAATTTTGTTTTCTGAATGAATTTTATATCTCTGCTCTTGAACTGGGTTTAGTATAATTGATATTTATTTATTTGAAAAATTTACGCAGTTCGTGTTTAAAACAGGAGTAAAATATGTAGTGCAGTGTGATTAATTATTTCAGTGCTAAAAAGTTCATCTCATAGGATTCCTCACCCCGCATAAAGAGTCACGTGTTTTCCAACAGTTTAAGGGTCAAGAATTATCCTATACTTCGTTTTAAATTTGAAGGTTCGAAACCGTAAATGCATCGCTATCAGCAATATTGTAGCACATCCTGTATTTTGTACTGAGACCGTTAAAGTGCAGTTGTTACTAATGCAAACTTATTCAACTTAAGGGTATAAAATTTGTTCGTGCTAATTATATCTATCCCCTAGAAGAAGTTTTCAAATTAGTGGTATCGGTGACGTAGTCTCGATTAGTTTTCTAAGGAAATTTTTGTGGTTAACTATGTGTGGCAATGTTGTGGAAAAATACGTAGAACATTAAAGATGAATCTAAAGTATGTATGAGAAAATGTTAATTTTACAGAAATATTTTTGGTTAATATTGTAAGGTATCTTTATGAACTGAAGGTTGTGAAGAAAATTGCTAAGCAAGCGAGACACTAAATTGAATATTTAAAAATGTAAGGTAATAATACTCTTAATCTGATTTTTCCTGCTGTACTTCCAGCGGGCCTTTTGCACAGGTGCTTCATTTTCTTCACTGTCCATTTGTTAACTAGCTTTTTGACATCATTGCAGAATTTTATCGATTTGTTCATATTACATTAATCGAATTTAGTTACTTTTTTAGTCGCCAGTAGAGGGAAGACTTAGCGTTTTTAACTTTGCCTCGTGTTCCATAATTACATGTGGGAAGCAAGTCTAGTTTAATCGCAAATTGTGTGTTGGGGCGTGTTAATAATGCTAATTATTATGAATATGATTCGTACAGCTGCTTTAATAGAAAAATTCGAAATACTAATGTTTATAGTAATTTTTGTTCAATTTCTGAAAAGTTTAACACGAAATAATGTAACAGAAGCTTTAGCATCATTTCCTGCACCTGTTCGAAATGAAAAGAACAAAGTGGTCATTCGATGTATTCAATGGCCTCAGACAGTTAACGAATTCCTCAACAAAATGTATGTACAGTTAGCACGAAGTAAAAGTTCCTTAAAAGTAATGAATATTTGAATTTTTATCAGGAAACGGGACGAACCTGTTCAGAATGTAGAGATTGTAATCATGCTAGCGAATGATCATCGCATAGGAGCCATGCTTTAACTTTTCTATTTTTCAACGTGATAAAAAAGGTAACATTACTATTTCGGAATTGTCAATTTAAAATTAAGACTAACTTCGATCACGAAGAATTCAACAAATCAGAAGAAAACTTACACTCCCACGTTGAGTCTTGAAAAGAAGACTTATTTCGTGTCTTAGAGCGGCCTCAGCTCCACGAGTTCGCCTTGTGTTTGGGTAGGAAAGCAAAGTTCTCAGGCACGGGCCCCAGAAGCATCTCACTGAAAAGTTCATGAGTTACAGTACAGAAAAAAGGTGAAAGTTTTACTTGTTTCAGAAACATGCAAGTATACTATTTAACGAGGTCCACCGACAAGTTATGAAAGAAATTTCATGCTGTCCATTTTGTTGACATTTATCTCGACAAAAGAAGAGTAGCCTAGTTATATTTATTAAAAATGTTCGGGTCATAGCCTAAATTTACGGCATCATCTCCAAATATACACACTGAATCAACTATGGTGACAAAGAGAATCCACCACGCTTTCGTGTCTTGGTCTACTCGTAAACAATACAGCAATTATTTTATAAAGGCAAACTTAAAAGAAACAGAACGGCAGAAGTTGAAAATCCACCACTGACGGAAGAGAAAGCGAAAACGACGTTTCTTAATATACTGATTAATTCTATGACAGACACCCTGAATCAATATTTATACCTGCCACGGACAGCTAGAGATATCCTTGGTAAGCATCATGGTACAGAAATTATGCACCATGAGCCTGAGCTCATATTTCAAGATATATATGGCATAAATTGCAGAGCATTTTTCTAGATATACAGGTTGTGCTTCAAAAATGTATACATTTTTAATAGGCTGTAGTTTGAATACTAGTGGTATTCAAAAGGTGCGTAACAACGTATTCTTTAAAAAAAATTAAACTTTAGATCTTGCTCTTTCGAATGAGACCTGTCATAGCCTCCTAGCACCAGCATTATTCAAACTACAACTTTTTAAAAATTTATACATTTTTTGGAGACCCCTGTATGTTTCTCGTGTCACCAAACACCTAAGCGTTCATACATACATTTAGTCACATGTCTTAACTTGAAAGAAGTTACAGAACACAAGGAACATTTGGAACCATATCTGTACGCTAGTAGAAAGAGAGGTTAGCGACACGAAGATACACTCACCTTATTTTGATCCAATCTCGGGAGTCCCGCGATGATAAGAGTGTCTCAAGATCGTCTCTGCCGACGTAAAACGGTGGCTTCAGGTTCATAGTCTGCGGAGGTCTCTCGAGCAGACCGTACGGAATATAGCGGCACAAGAATGACAGCCACTCCAGCAGGAAGTTGCGAGTTTTCTCCACACCCTGCCAATATGATGTAATAAATAATCAAGCTGGAATATGTAGCTCAAATAACTGTAGGAGAGATACGTCTTCAGGACATGCAAGAGTAACCATCAGCGAATTTTAAGAAGATATGAAATTACTGTACTGTAGGTAGAAATAAGAACGTCCTCGTTAGCTAAGCTTCCACATACGCTAGAGACAGCAACGAATGAAGCATGCGTATCGAATGGTAAATTTTTTACGCAGCTAACGATCTGATTTTCCATACTTTATTATTGAAATCTTGGCCTAGTCTCGTCTCTAGCATTGTGTCAAGTATGACTGCGAGAAAGACAAACTATTACTGTTATGTGGCAGAAGCCAGCGTGAACTGTCACGCCTCTCTACACAACCTCATCCAGGTTACAAAGATCGACAGAGTAATATGACCCGTCATCCATCCTTTAGACTTGGTGTGTTACGTATAACATGAAATCATCTTGGATATATTTGACGGATTGTATAATTGATTGTTCATTCAAATGTCAAAAAAATTGAACACAAATATCAAAATAAAAAAATTGATCAAGTTATAAGTTATGCGAAGTTTCGAAAAAACTGAACCCAGCAACAGAGAAACTTTAAGACGTAAAAATGATCCGAAGCAATATTTCTTTAACCTGTTAAGCGTGACATGTTATCTGTCATCGACCATTTTATTTTTTTATACATTTTAATCTTTGCCCAAATATAAAATAATTATAAAAATCACAAATAAAAAATTTGCTTAACAATTTCATGAATTTCGCTCAGAAAATGTGACGATTTCCGAGAGACATCGGCTCCGACGGTTGTGGCTTAACAGGTTACAGATAATTTGAAGCATACACTTCTTGCAATAACAAACCTCAGAGTCAGATCCCCAATGCTCGAATCCATTATTGACGAATTCCTTTAAGATCTGGAAACGCTCGGACGAAGATATGTCCCAGTGTCTCTGCTCTTTGATCTCGGTGAAGATCCAGGGCTTCATAAGAGCACCACGTCCAATCATTACACCTGAAAAACAAAGTCAAATTTAATCGGTGGTCAAACGTATGAGCGTGAAATAAGGCACTATATTCACGTCATAATTACATTATCGTTCTAACTAGAGACACCCACATTTATAACCCTGGTTCAAGCATCACACTAAATGATGTTCTAATCATGTTGAGAGGTACGGAGTCTATGTTCACTAGATATTTGTTCATATTAATATACATTGCAGTTTATGAAGACCGAAACTAAACCCGAAACTAATAACTAACTAAACACTAATTTCAATAAACGTCAGTTCTCGGCCGACCTCATAGCTGGAAAAAACACTAATACAAATCCTCGTACCCAGAATAATACACATACACTTCATCATATTTCTTCGAAACTCTTAGATTAAATCTATAATACAAGACCCATATAATGAGCGGTTTGAATTTAAAAATTTCCGAAGAATGAATACCAACACAAACTGTACGTTTCCTACACACCTTGCACACCAGCGAGCTGTTTGCTGGCATTGTAGTCTTCGTAAGAGAGCACGTCGCCGTTGCCGATTAGAGGCATGGGTGCAGTCGCCGCCACACACTCTCCGATGTAGCCCCAGTCCGCAGTCTTGGTGTAGCGCTGCTCTCGAGACCGACCGTGCACCTGAAAACAAAAATGCATTTTGTAGTGTCTGTGCACCAATAACTCCATTAGTTCTGTTAAGAATTATACTACACTGAGGTTCATAATTATATTTGTACATTCTGTAGATTGGTATAGTATGTGCTGGTTATAGTATACTTTATGGCCAGTTTTTCTCATAAAAATACACACACACTACTAACACATATGAAGTAGTGCCGTAACAGCACTTGCACAAACGTAGCAACTATTCTTAATTGAGTATATGTAACACACTGATTCACCATATAATTACCCGTAATTATAACAATTCACCGCCGCAAATTCACAAATACACTCATTACCCATAATTATAGGTCAATTCAGCGCTGCAAGTGTACAAAGACACTAATGATTCATGCGCTCGAATTAATCATTGCTAGAATTCCATTACCCCAGATGGGCGGTGGACCCGGCCCGCGCAACTCACAGTAACCATATCGGCGCCCCAGTCTCGGCAGCGCTGCGCGAGAACGTGCGCGACTTTGTCCCCCATGTAGATGGAGGTGCGCATCTTGACCGTCAGAGGACACGGCAGCACGGACGTCATGCCGCGCACCATCAGTTCCAGTGCAGACTGTCGCCTCATCAACGCGGAGCCACCTCCCTGTGTGAATTAAAATGTGGTGCATTTAAACTGCGAGAAAGCGAATTCTGTTGCGTCTACAAAGAAACCATTCGTACATATCTTTTGATATGAAAACTAAAACATTAAGGGACTCAATTTGGTTTACGTAGTAAAATATTGCAGGAATAAACTTAAAAATTAATGTCTTGGAATATTGATACAGAAAAATATCGAACTTTTTATCTTTTTAATTAATAAAACGCTGAAGAGTGCTACATGATACTCAAAGATAAGATTGCAACCGCTACAGACCACCATATCCCAAGAAAGCGTATCAGGCCAACTAATAACCCTCCTTGGTTCTCACAAGAGATTAAACGCCTCATCAATGCAAGACAACATTCGTACAGAAGACTCAAACGATACCAAACAGAACCC
>VCRD01002506.1:58381-78313 GCA_006783055.1 Trinorchestia longiramus | reverse complement strand
TAGCGTCTATTGCAGGAGTATTATCATGGTGATGATGAGTTCAATTTACTAGGATTTGGACATACAGCACAAATACCAGCGTACACAAGTCTTCTATCTGTTCAAGAAACATCCTCTTAGAAAGCTTCTGTAGCATGGCATAATTTAGATGCAGGTAACGTTTCATGTTTGTGAGCACATATTGATCGAGGCTTACAAGCATAACAAGTTAACGAAGCTAAGAGCTTTAAAAATTAAACTAAGATACACCTACGTATATTTTAGGTGCCGAAGGCAGCACAATGCATGCAAGCATCTTTACAGGGAGCTGAAACGACGACAAAATAAAATAGTACATCTCTACGATGTTTTTATACAAAAAATCTATTCTAAACGTGATAAAGTTTCGTTGTAGGTTCCCCAGTTACGTCGTCTAAGACTGAGGTCAGCCTGTACCACAAGCAATGAGCTGAAGAAAAGAGTTTGGTGAAGATTGTACCAAAAAAGAAAAAGTGAAAAAGAAATGAACAGCAGGAGCAAAATAAGCGTTTTGGGCATAGTTAAGTGGCCATGGAAGTTATGATTGGCCTGAGGTTGATGTATGACAACATATTAGAGTAACTGTGTATCCGTGATACTGTTTTTGCCTTAACTGATATAGGTTAAGAAACTGATGCTGAATCCTGCAACTTCACAACCTTAAAAACTTTTAATAATTTCTACCAAACCATTCACCGTAAGCGGTCTCTCATCGAACCTGTTCGGGTGTTCAAGTGATGAGGCAGAGCTCACCACAAGAGTAACACACTGAAATTCAGCGACAAAAAATACATCGAAGTATGGAGAAGCAAATTCTACATATATTAGATCGAAAAGAAACGCAATTTTGCCCTTTCGATTATTTCATGTAGAACTATGTCAAGTTTTCATCTCATTCGATGCTAACCTATACAAGGTAAGAAGATCGACAACCAACAACCGCCTTGCAGTCGCATTGCTTTATCAAACAACTTGCAAAATGCAGCACTTGTTCCAGTAATACTCGTTTGACCAGCGCTTCCCGATATACATCTAAAATAACAAATAATACATATGAGATGAAGATAATTTTTTGTTACTGAAACAAATAGCATAGACTGTGTTGGTTGAAGGGTCACATATTAGCTTTCGAATTTTTTTTAACTCTTTGGATACTGAGAACTTCTAGACACCGCTACCACCATCGTGTTCACTGCAAGCAAACTTAACTCTACAACTATCAAATTATTTTCTGGCTGAACGAAATATTACGCAAATTATCTACCCCTTTTTACCGGTTCCGACTAAAATTTTACTTGACATTAGAACGAAACATGTAGAGTATAAAACTAAATGATTTATTTACAATGGACTTGAGGAAGGACAATGTCGAGGTAGTTTTTTCTTCCCTTGCAGTGAAGTCGATCATAGCGAACGGTACAGTTGGTCTCCAAAGAGTTAATACACAGGCACACGTAACGTATAACGTCAATAACTTCAACGTAAGAACAACTCACAAGACAACGCAGTAAAAGCCTTTTGTTAATGAAAATAAAAAAAACTTTTATTATGCCTTGGAACGTTCTCCATAAAAAATACAATACTTATGAACAGTAAATAGCCCAATATAATAGCTCATGAACGAGGTACCTGTATCGATAAAAGGGTCACCCGAAGCGGAGGAAAATGCGGGAAAATTGTACAAGGTGTGAAAGATTAGATTAAAATAGCATTGCTATTTCAATTTCCTATTTAATTTTACTCTTAGTGCCTGTGCGTGATTGATCGCTAACTATATACGGCATGGGTTAGCCGCGCTATGCTAAGCTAAGCCGAGCTATGCTAAATTAAGCTTTGATATGGTAACCTAAGCCGAACTATGCTAACCTAAGCCGGGCTATGCTAACCTAAGCCGAGCAGCCCAAGAAAGGACCAATTAGTTCATTTCTGTAGCCATAATTTATTCTATTTTATAAAATCTGCTGTACACTTCTGTGATCACCTGGAATGTACGCAATTGAACTGTCCCGTGCATCACATGCCCTGAAACAGGCCTATGAAGCCACAAACTATTAAGAGGCACAGGACGTTAGTTAATCTCATTACTTTCATCGTTTCGTCTTTGAAAATCGACCCTAAAATGTCTATTGCTAACAAAATTCTAAAATGTGTTCATAACTCGTAATTTTAGAAGTCCGTGGTGATGTTTTGAAGTCACAGTTCATAATTTGGAAATTCAGCCTTGAATTTGTTAATGAAGGCGATAACTAAATACGTTGTAAAGCTGTAGTCAAGTCACCTTCTTATAAGAACTCTCGGAACATTGTTATATTCTTTACTTTGCATTACATCAACATCATACCTCTTGTTTTTTGCATGGAATTGAAATGGCTTTAGTCTTCAACTTTAGTGATAACGCATGAATGGACTACTTGGCTCGTTCATTTTGCCCCATCCTATTCTGCTTTGCACCGTTTCAACATTGTTTTACACTTTTCTTTGTGTGATAGTCCTGTGTATCCTACAGCTTGCTCTCCACTCACATCTTTATATTCTAGTTGTGTGGTGTTCACGCCTCTTTGGTCCGTTAGCCGCTCTGTGTTGCTAGAACAAACACTCTACAGTGGACCACGGTCGCGTGACTGTTTCCTAGTCTCTCGCTCCTCTTGACCTAAAATTGCACAACGCAAGGATGGTTCTTTTGGTCTTTTTCTAATTTTCCCAGCCTTGCTCAGTACTTTTCTTTATTGTTTATGATTCAGGCGGTTTTATGTTATTTTATTAGATCAGTAATATTTTTTAACAGATTTTAGTCTGTCAAATTTCAAGCCCAAATTGATTGATTATCGATCCCACTGAAAATTAAAACAGTATAAATTGGACATTTATCTTTTCTGAGTCTGCAAAATTCAGACCTTTTCAAGACTTAGTTTCAAAAAACCCTAATGAAATGAAGCTCTATTTTGAGATAAAAGCGTTCACCACCTAATTTCAATTCACACAACAAACGTTTTCATAGTAATTGGCATGATGTGCATCGTGGCTCGACACTGCAATGATCGAATAAAAAAGTTGTCCAATTTTTCAGTCCATTAGATGGAAAATAAAAACAAGGGAGTAATTTTTCAATAAACTTCAGGTCCGGTGCGCTAGTGGTATCCTAGCTCAGAATGTACGTTGACAACCGCAAGACTCACGCAGGTGTCCGTGACTGCATGAATGCTTCTTCTCAAATATGCTAAGTTCCTGAGACACGCTCAGGCCTAACGTTATTTCAAAAGAACATAGCTGCCAAAGGCAAAAGAACTGAGAAGTGTCTCCCTCTGCGAAATGGCTTTTCTGAACAATAATTTCCCAGATATAAAGCATGACACTACAGTACATTTCCTCACATTCTCGAGACATGGAATATAGTTTTTCATTTTTACGCGTTTTGGCATCACAGATACTGAAAGAACAATTGTTCAATTGCTCAGTGCTGGCGTGAGCAAAGTATACAATGAATATTTTAGAGCGCATTGGAAAGATATATCAACTAGCAGAGGAAATGAGTTTAGCTTTACACAAAGCTAACGATCAAACTTATTCCTTTAAGAAAAACAGCGGCATCAAATGAACTTTTTCTTTCAACATCGAAAAATAAAAAATTTACTGACATTTTTTTTAAGCCATGATCATTATTTTTGTTAACATAATTGGTTTCAGTTTCTCTTCTTTTCACAATATAAGCAATCAAGTCAAAGACTCACAAAAATCTGTGCACCGATCCGTGTCCAAAAGACGCCAGACTGCGAGGCTCGTCGGGGCTCATAAAACTACAAAAGCGGAAAAAATGAAGCTCAAAGCGACGCTGCACCTTCTTGTTTTACGATGAAAGAAGAAGCCTGTAAAGAACAAGCCATCTCCGGGCCGAACTTTGCACCATCATCTCCTCAATATCCGAAGCTGGTCGGACGAATTTTATTTTGGCTATCTTTGAGCTAGAATTATTGACCTCTTTAATAATAAAGGCTGGCACAAATTCAATCGAGGGCATGAATAGAAGTGAGAGGAGCCATAAGTTTCAGCGATCGGGCAAATTTTACACGTTGAACACAGGCATATCTTGGTCTTCTGATGTGACTCCCTCGTCCTCCACGTCCTCCCTCGTCACGGCCTCCTGCACAGCGTCCTACTCTACGTCCTCCCTCGTCATGGCCTCCTGAACAGCGTCCTCCTCCACGTCCTCCCTCGTCATGGCCTCCTGAACAGCGTCCTCCTCCACGTCCTCCCTCGTCATGGCCTCCTTCACAGCGTCCTACTCCACGTCCTCCCTCGTCATGGCTTCCTGCACAGCGTCCTACTCCACGTCCTCCCTCGTCATGGCCTCCTTCACAGCGTCCTTCACGTCTTCCCTCGTCATGGCCTCCTGCACAACGTCCTCCTGTTTCGTCATGACTTCTTTATCGTCTATGTTTATCATCCCTCTTCATCACGTACTCTAGCCTCAGTCTTTTCCCAACGCGTCTTTTCCTCGTCTTTCCTCCCTCATCTTTTTCCCATGTCCCTCTTCGACTTGAAGTAACCGTGAGGGTAAGCAACATATGAGTGAAATAGATGAAAGTTTCGCCAATTTAGAAAAATTCCTGTCACCAGGATATAAATAACTGTGACTGCCCCTACTTCGTACAGCGACATTCTTTCACAAAAGAAGCAGGCATCAGACGGAATTTCAGTTTCCTTTCTTTGCGCAACCGCTGAACGGGAAACCTTGAACGAGAAACCTGGGAACCGGAAACCTTGAACAGGAAACCTGGGAACCGAAAACCTTGAACGGGAAATGTTGAACATGGAAAACTTGCTTCCCATATTCAAGAAAAGGTAGGAAATTGAACGTACAATTAAACATGACATGGACATGTACTGTGAAAGTACGAGCCTGAGTCTGATGCAATTGACGCTGCAGAAGAAGATGGCACCCAGCAAGCAGTCGTAGACGCAATCCCTCGTAATGCAATGTACAGATGGATGGAAACATGATGAATCTCGCCTTGGAAAAGTGGGTGAGGCTCAGATTATCATAAAATCCAGTCTTACTCGCCGTCTTCTAGCGTGCTCGCTGATCCTTCAACTGCTTGGAGATTGAGGCCCGTCTCCCATCGTCCTAGCTGTTCTTATACCTAGTAGGAGATCAGGTGCATACCCCAGCATCCAAGCTCTACCTGCATCTACTGGGAACTTCAGGCTCGTCTCCCAGCACCCACGCTCTTTTCCCAGCACCCACGCTCTATCCGTATCTACTGGGATATTGAGGCTCGTCTCCCAGCACCCACGCTCTATTCGTATCTACTGGGAGATCGAGGCTCGTCTCCCAGCACCCACGCTCTATCCGTATCTATTGGGAGATTTAGGCTCGTCTCCCAGCATCCTAACAGCTTCTTCAGCTGCTGGGAGGCCTGTCTCCTAATGTTCAGAGAGTTCCTGCTGCTGGAGAGGCATACCGTTACCTCATCGCTCTCTCCCAACATCAGTTGGAACAGTTACTCGTCTTTGTCGCAATTACCAGCCCGTCACACTAACAAAATTTACTCTCCCTGACCCGACCCAAAAGAAAGGGAGTTTTCTGTCTCTCCTCTCTTTCCAGAAATACTAAAATAACTAATTTACACACCGTTCAATACTTCTGTTACGCTACTCTGAACAAGCACTAAAAAATTTACCCGTTGATTACCAGAGCCTGAACTTCGTTCTTTTTGCGTCTTCTGAGATAAATGTTTGCTTCCACAAATGTTACAAATTTATGCTCGAAAAGCATATTTATTTTAAACGAAATGAACAACATTTCACTTTCCGTAAAGATTTTTAGATTGATGTTCTTGAAACTTTTCCTGTCATTCTATTATTAAATTTCATTTTTATTCTTAATATCTTGGCTTAAAAAAATCATTTTCGTACTTGTGGACAAACGTTTTAATTTCTAACTTTGTTTCACAATCATTCGTCCACCAAGCAAAAAAATTGAGCCACTCTTAAATATTATGTCCTACCAAATTCTGATTAGCCCTATAATCTCTGAATAATACGTCCTAAATCGATTATTCTTAATTTAAAATTTCTCCATTATTGTTCAAATAAGAACTATTTTGCCCTGTGAAGTACTGTCATAAATTATTTTAATTAGAATTCAATTTCTGAATACGTACTTGAAAAAAATTCAGTTTCAGACTCACTGTAACAGACTCAATTAAATTAGGCATTACATGCGAGTCATGTAGACTCCAACGGTAACAGAACACTTCTTCTGCACATGAAGCCTCAATAAACAGCCTGTCCAATAAAAGTTCCGCTGAAAGCGCCAGTATGTATGATGTGGTGGTAGAAAATTTTTTATCTCTCGTCAGATGTGAAATGCTTCCTTGAGTTCACCCGTAGAATATTTCCCTTGAATAAATGGAGGCCTGGTGAAAACGTTGAACAGTTTCTCCACCGAACGTTGATGCCTTGTTGATGATACACCTACCTGTGTGTAACTCATATAGATGATAAATCTTCTTTAATACATTGTTAATAATACCCGCACTCGTACATATATAATGTACGTGTATAATTCACCTAAGTAACAAATCCACGTTAATTCCTTTTTATTAATCCACACACTCGTATCTAACAACGTAGTTGACAAACCCAAGTTAATTACTTGTTAATAATCCACTTATATGTAACTCAGCTAGACAACAAATCCCAGTTAATTACTTGATAATAATCCCCACTAGTATATAATTGACCTAAATAACAAATTCGAGTTAATTACTTGATAATGATCCCCATACTCGTATACATCTCACCTAGATGACAAATTTCAGTTAATTACTTGATAATAATCTGCACAATCGTATATAACTCACTTAGATAACAAATCCGAGTTAATGACTTGATAATGATCCCCATACTCGTATATATCTCACCTAGATGACAAATCAGAGTTAATGACTTGATAATGATCCTCACATTCGTATATATCTCACCTACATGACAAATCAGAGTTAATTACTTGATAATGATCCTCACATTCGTATATATCTCACCTACATGACAAATCAGAGTTAATTACTTGATAATGATCCTCACATTCGTATATATCTCACCTACATGACAAATCCCATAAAAGAGACACGTCTCAGGCTGGAGACGCCACCCAACAAAACACAGGCTGACACCAGCAAGTCTCAAAAAGCGACTTTTTGAGCAGTCTGACAGCTTGATGAACGGGAATTTAAATGTTGGTTCAGTTTCTCAAATACAGATTTTGTTGTTTTAAAATTTGACTTATGAAATAATGGTTCGGCCGAAATAATTGTTAAGATTCCTATGGCAAGCAATCAAAAGCTGCATTGCAACGTAAAAGTAACAGCAGTGAGAAATTGATGCGTACTTTATTGTAAATCTTCTTTCCAAGCAACATGACTGCCTTCATGTACACATTCTATCCATTTTTATATCGGATCTTAAACTCTGAACATTCTTTATTATAAAAGTGAATCCAGACAAAACCAAAACGTAGTTGGAAGATCATTATGGTTATGTCTTTGCAAAGCACTGCTTGTTTAAATACTTTCTCTTATTTTGTTAACTGTCAGGGATGATATTCAAATTACATCCACTAAGATGGCGGAAAACAAGCAGAAACTCAAAAGAGAGATCACAAGCGTTCTTGTTCTAGCGTCTCAAGAGTAGGGATGTGAAGTCGGAGTCCGAGTCGGATGAAAATTATTGTTCAAGAGTCAGTCAGAGTCGCAGTAGAACTTTGAAAAATTCTAGGAGTTTGAGTCAGATTTAAAGAGTTGCACTTCCAACTCTAGAGCCTTTCTTGATGGTTTAAAGCGAAGAGTCTCAGGCACAACTGTCGTACACACGACGGTATGTTAACTCTCAAGCCGTTTGTTCATTTACAGCTGGTCTGCCAACAACCAATTAACGATGTTATTGACCAATGCAGTGACTCAATTTATTGTTGCAAAGATGAACAATCACAGCCAAGAAAATGTTCGGCGATTGTTCGTTTGATGTTAGGAAGGCTCAGAAAAAATCGCTTCGTCATCCAGTGAATTCAGATATTGCATGGTTTTACAAGAACACAGGCACACGCCTACAAGCCAGCAGGAACGCTCAGCCATCTAGAGTACCCCATCAAATCTTAGATGAAAAATACTGTGTCATAATAGTAATGATATATTCATAGGCTTGCATGTTCCAGCCGGTGTATGAAATATATGTATTAGGTGTGTACATCACACATGGGACAAGGAGTCAAGTGTGGAGCGGTTAACCGAAAGGCAAGCTCGAGGGAAGGGAAACATAAACAAGCGCCTGCACTTGAGAAAGATCCGAGGTAATTAGCTTCTTAGCTAAAAGAATGTCACACAAAAAAAAATTATGGGTAGGGACCGTGTGACTCTCGAGAATTACGCAGTCGTGAAACTCTCAAGCTGATTGAAAAGTAGGCAGGGTATATCACAGACGGTAGAAACATATTTCAGACCATTGGACAAATAGGGAGATTGGAAAATGAAATGAAAAGATACGTGGGAGGAGCAAGGCTCATATAAAACTGGTAGAAAGGAGAGATGGAGGGACTTGGACTTGGGAACTAGACTTCGGCAGCGATGTAGGATATTACAGCTAGAGCGACATTTAAGGCCTAGGCATAGGTATAGGTTTTAGGGGCATGGGTGGAATAGGTGTAGAAGTGATTGAAAGGGAATTAAATTAATCATCACACCGACGAATAACAGCAGATTTTATACGTGCACTTACCCATGTATAAAAGGGGAAGAATTAATTGCTCAACAGCAAAGAAGGGAAAGGACAAAATTAGCGTTATTGCTGTGTTGTAATTGTGAGTGTTAAACATCGAAACCCATCATCAGCAACGACTCTCCAGCGTAAGGGCAAGTTTTATCATTGTTATCGTCAATGTGATCGAGGTTAGCGACAGAGTAATGTTCGTAAGTTGTCATGGATGTCCATTGATTTAACTAAATTGTTTCGTGTGCATACTTATCTATTTAGCTATCAAATATGGAATTGATCCGTAATAGTGCACTATTTAATAAGATATTATGTGTGGTTCATAGGCCAAAATGTGATAGATGACTCACATTTCCCATCCCGTGATGTTAGGAATAACGTGTATTAAATCTTTTGTGTGTTTTAGTGTCTTCTCTATTGTCGTTGAAAAGAAGTACTGGGAACACTTTTACCATTTCATGAATCAAATGATTAGAGTCCCTCTAGTGTAATTACGTATGTTTGTTGCATTTAATTAATTTGTGTTATGTACAAGTATTAATTGAAATATAACGGAAGAACAGCATGCAGAAAAATCATGCACTGAAACCAAAATTACGTAAATTATGAGAGAGAAAAGAACTCAATGTCAATCAATCAATGTACGATTAAAAATTATGCAGAATAAGCTTCTACCTTTTTATATAATCTAACCAATCAATTAATAACATAGATAAACGTCACTTCTCTTTTCTTATACGTATCGCCACAACTGTGCTTCAAAATTTATGTTGTGTTTTTACTCTAATTATGATTATGAACTACTTGACTCTGAGCCCTCATTAAGTCGTCGAAGAATCATCAATACGGAGTACTTCTCCATTACACGGTTTCTAAAAGGCAAATTAAACACTGGGTCTAATAATTATTCAATAAAGTAAATCAATGTAAGCCATCATGTAGCGTTTCTTTCTTCCATCTATAATGATGTTCCAGCATAAAGTCTACCAAAAGCAGCAACATTTAATAAAAACTTCGTAGGCTCATGGAAAGTGATGCAATCATAGTGCCGAAGAGGAAACTCTTTAACTTCCCGTTTCAATAATGTACCAAACGAACGCTTTTTTCGTTTGTGATAAACGTACTTCTTAGGTGTACGCGTGCATCAATGAGGAAGCCTTTAGAAATTCTGCAAATGAAATGAGAATCCAACATGGAACTCGAAGGATGCAATCGGAATAAAATCTTTGGATAAAAGCTAGAAGGTCTTTTTGCGTTGTGACCGTCGACAAATAAAATGAAATCTAAAACAAGCCAAAAAATCTTCGAACAGTATTTCAATGGCAACGCTACTCACTATCATTAATGAATTCAGATGCACACACTGCGGTAGCGTGCGGGACTTGACTACAAGGGCTTAGTGTTAGAGTATTACTCTCTCAATATTAAAGGGACAGAGCATGCAAAGCTTTGCCAACTGAGATTTAAACATTTTTGTGAGCCTCAGCCTCGTCGCTTACCTTTTCCATTCAGGCGTTCGCTCTTATTTAGAAAAATGTGACCTCCCCGTACGTGCTGCAGATTTTAAAGTAATAGCTTCGACGTGGAGCTCCATAGATCTCCGCATACGAGAGTCCATTTAAAAAAACGATTCAAATGATACCCAGCTCAGTCTATCCTCAGCGTTGGATTATCGGAAATCACAGCGAATCCAGCAAAAAAATAAGACTCAGAACCTGCCTTGCCGCGCAAATGGTGTACACCAAAATAAAGCCTCGGTACGTAGTTCAATTTCATTTGTAAGGATACGACTGTGTATTTCATAAACCAAGAAAGCTTCTTCATAGTACTTCTTTTCGCGAGTTTCGATTTGTTCCACAAATTTTCGAACAATTTTTAAAAAACCTCTCATTTTATTACCCTAGAAGTAAAAATTTTAATAACCTATAAGCGGCTTTTCTCGTTCGTTTATTGTTAAATGCATAAGATCAGCAAGCAGCCCGGTATTAATAATATTCACCGTGTCATTTATCAGCACGAAATTACGCTACCTCACGTAAAATCAACGTCTACTTCGAGTCCAAGACAATCTCTACTTCTAACCAAGTGGAGATTGATTGTCTAGAGTAGATTGCCTGAGCTTGACGCCACGTCAAAATGAAGTCCACAGGCTGTCTTATTTCTGCCGTCTTTTTGTGCATACATAAGTTGCATAAATTACTGTACTGAAGGCTTCGTTAAAGTTTGTAGGACACTTAACTCCAATGAAATATATGAGTCATGGCATGACTAAATGAGAGCTACATGGAGTCTATTTGCGAAAATAGATCATCCCATTCAGATAGAACATTTGGTGGATTCCATTTCGTTGTCCCTAAATGGGATCTACTTGCAAAACTAATCGGCTATTCTCCTGACAAAAATTTTTCTCAAGAAACTTCAATGCAGAGGAAAATATTTAAAGCCAATTTGATAGGACTTGTCCTGCTGCTGACTGTGCTTTTCCTGTAAAATGTACGGGAGACTCCACAGCTTGTTGGCCCCTACAATAAAAGTTTTAAAAACAAATGATTACTCTGTTTTTTACGTAACAACTGACAACGTAGTGCCGTAACAACTGACAGCGTGGTACTGTAACAACTGACAGCGTGGTACTGTAACAACTGACAACGTAGTGCCGTAACAACTGACAGCGTGGTACTGTAACAACTGACAGCGTGGTACTGTAACAACTGACAGCGTGGTACTGTAACAACTGACAGCGTGGTACTGTAACAACTGACAGCGTGATACAGTTGTCACTCGGCATTAATTTGCCCTGTCTATCGTGTTTTGCACTAAAGCTAAAAGTCTTGGTCCGCTCAGTTGAATGCTGCAGCCCAAGTCTTTCATTCATCTACTCTGAACTGTAAAAACATGGATGTTTTGAGGTTGTTTTCCTCTATTCCTAGGATGTGAGTACGTTGTGATGTAAGAGTAATTTTAACTACTAGGTTCCCGCTTTATCGACTAGAACAGCAAACTCCTCTGCTCCTCGTATGAAAATGCATTGGTTCAGCGTAACTTAGTTCCGTGAAAGGGTACAACTGATAGTAACACAACAAAATGAATGCAAAAATCTTACGACCAAATGTCTGGCTTTACTTGAACACGTAGAATTACACAAAATTTATCTGTTTTTATTGAACGTCTTTGAAATATGTACAAAGTAAATTGACTTTCACCAATCGAACTGTGTATGAAAGACAAAAAATCACTAGGACTACTCGCTTAACCCGTGTTATTAACTGTTTCGAATTAAACGCGTTTTTTAAGTCAAAAAATAAGAAAGCTAGATTTTTGTAGACTATATTATATCACTCATAACTTGATACGCCCGAGAAACAACTGTATTATAAATAGAGGATGGTAACTTTTTACACAAGGTTAGGGCAATCCTACAATTTGTGTAACCATCTTTATCAATCATTGCACAACTCATCAGTGAAATCCACTGCAAAATCAGGTAGTTTCTTGTTGTTTGGTCGGAGCTCACGCGCAGTTTGACACGAGCCACTTATGATCAAATCCACTGCCCATTATTACACTCTAATAAGACAATGATCAACTCGTGTCATGCTTTTCATTGCTTGAACAAACCCGATCCCTTGCAATCACAAGCTCCTCTCATTATTGCTTAATACGGACGTGCACCACGTTTTTCTGTACTCAAATCAGCTTCAAATTCAACACAAATTGTATTCAAATTTCAATCAGTAGAGGAAACTAGTTGCGTTCCATGCTTTTGATATCTGAAATTGGACTTTTAATTGGAATTTTTCGAATTTCTTGATTTGGAAAATATTTACAAGTTTACTGTTTTTTATAGAAACTAAACCGAGTGCTTTTCAAATAAAACTGTTTGGTAGAATTCCCTATTTTATAATGAATTTTAGATAGAAAAACTAATTCGGAAGATGAACTTTCTGTGATGTATACATACAGAATATTACGGTCAAATTTCCTGTTATTCATGAGAGTATATCAAATGTTTCACATTATTTCGTTAAATTAAAAGACTATACATCCCATTTTTCAGTGCATTTCACACGTTTCTTACGCGTGTTTCTCGTGAAATCTTCCTCAGTTGTCATAGAATTGTGGCGTGTTTTTGCCCTTGTTTTTTGTTGCCCTTGTCTTCGGTTACACCACCATTCGTATGTATACAGGGTGTCCATAAAGTCTCTTATGAAAGTCTCAAAGTCTCAACAGCACCTCTTTCACACACAGAATTCCTGAAATACACAAATGCAGAATGTGATTAATAACTTTAATAACCACTGAATACAATAAAACAAATTTGAATAAAATATCATATCAATTGCATTTGAAATAAATTTTTTATATGGTAAAGAAATTTAATGAACACCCTGTAGATCTCTCATCCCTCCCATGGAAGCGATCAACCACAAAGCACGTTTCTACTCTCACTGAACACGGTGTAGAATATCTATTCTTCACATGCTCTAGTTAATAACATGAATTATCGTGATGAATTGTGTAGAACAATGAACTAAAACTCCTGTCTATTGTTCCCAATCAATGTGAGCTCTTAAACGATACTTTAATTTTTTTCGAGCTGCCTTTCCCTTTCTCTGAACTTCCAAAGTTTCGAGCGCACCCCCGAGACTACTCTTACATATAATAAGACCTGAGGGTCGTTAATACAAATGCCCTTATTTGATATTTGAAGCAGCGTGAACGCCATCGACCGTTTGCCGCTCCTGAGGCTAAAACACACAGTTTGCTTTGTGAGTAACAAGTGATAACAAATACTGCCTCCACTACCCGTCATTTGAGAATTTTTATTTTCTGTATCTCTTCCATGACTACGAATATGGTGTTCCAAAAACCAATGACAAATTTCAATTTAAATAGAATTGACAGGAAAAAATATATCAAAGTCCACCTCTGATTTTAACTGTTTTTTATATGTTCATGACACATTGGGTATTTCAAAAATTTTCATAATTTCCAGATTTTTACGAAACTAATCTAAAATTCAGTTGTTTTTTAGACGGATGAGGTGAGCTAGTTCACTTGAAGCAACTAGGGCCAGTCTGAAGTGAATTGCTTCAGATCAAACGTAGTCCCTCTCGTGAGCAGATTCAACTTTTTCGAGTGTGTTGGGACATGCATGTGTGTCGCGCAGACATTGTTACTGAGCTTAGTGCATTGTATTTGTCTCAGATACGCATTAACATTAGATCAAAACTGATATGTAGACTTACATTCAACAATTAGTAAATCATTATTTTTACTAGGCTGTAGAGTTACTAAGTTCTCATTTCTATGGGCACAGAGGAAAAAAAATTCATTTTTTCAAGTTTAAATTAAGGATGCGACTGACGAATCGAGAGGGTGAAATATCTAACTGAATAATTTTGTACACTACATACTCAAAATATCACAATTTATACCCTGGAACTGATCTCTAGTACAGTTGACTTGAGCATTATAGTCAAGGAAACAGTCAGATAGCACGACCGAGCAAAACTGCCTATAGGTTACAGTGAGGGTTCACTCACAGGTCTCTGCAACAGTCAGTAAGTAAGTTCGGGGGTTTTTGAGATACGCTTATTGAAGGCAACACTATTCAATTAAGCAGAGTCTCAAAAATATGTAATAGTATGCAAATGAAGGCGCTTCTCTCCTGACGGATGCACAAAAATAGGCGTAAGTGTCGACGTTAAATTGCAGCGATAACACAGTAAACGGGCCCGAGTTTTGCGGCCCGGTACAGCACTAGCGCATTCCAGGAAGTGCGGCGTACAAAACAGACTTCTTCTCTTTCCGGTCCCAGGATGAAAAAATCTCTCCGCGTAATCTCACCGACCCGGAGAATCCCCCAGCGACACCATCGCGCCGCTCCCCCCAGTGGGGGATCACCAGAGCATGCGTTCGGGTATCATCCATCATACATTCTTAATTGAAAACGTACTCATTGAAGTTTGTGTTTTCCGAAAGAGTACCGCAACATATTTCCTGGAGTTGAAGAATTAGGTAAATGCTGTTTAAGAACTCTATAGCAAGTACAATCTTTCATAGTGAACACATTACAAATGATACTACTGCTGCAGAGTCAATTGGTAAAGTTATCTGGTATTGTGATCATGTTACAAGTGACACTACTGCGGCAGAGTCACCTGGTAAAAGCCTTACGTACGTATGCAGGTTCTGCTATTAGAAAATTGCTGTTTCCCAGATTCTATTTCGGTTGGAAGTTATTGGTTTTGCAGTTACCAGGACTTCACTTCATAAATGTTGACAAGCACTAAACAATTCAAATTCATTGCTTCCAGCTAAAAGGAATTCACACGACAACAAAATGGATAAAAGGTATTAATAACAACGCTGTCAAATGTCGTGTGTAAAACTCTATCGAACAATCAATAGGCCAAGAATACTCTAGTTCTTCGTTAAGCGTACATCATTTATAAGCTCAGGCAGGAAACCTGCTTTAATTGGAACTAAAGCCGCTATAAAAACGGCGAAATCCACGTCAACGCAAATTACTGCCACCTGAAATAATCGCGTCGATTTTGTGCAGCCCCAAATTACATTCAAGACGTACGAAGCGCCAGAAAGAAAATCATGATGAACAAATTTGTCTCATATTTTCTCACAGCTCAACGTCCCGCATGACGCCAGTCAATGACAACCAGGCGGTGGCTGCTAGGCGCAAGCAGTGGACATTAGGATGACCACGGGAGTTGGTGAGGTCTATTTATGACCTGAATATTGGTTGCAAGTTGAGCGAGTTTGCACAGGGTGTGGCAACATAACTTTCTTTTCATACGTTTTTCAAAGGCAAAATAGGAAGTTGTGTTGCTGTACCCTGTATTATTGGTGATCGAGCTACAACACCGTCACTGCCTAAATCAGTCACTTCAGTTATGGTTAGGTGAGGCCGTGTCCTGCTGATACGTTCTCGTTTTTATTCAGGCATGCTTGCCTGTTCATTAGGATGAAGACTATAATTTAAGCCTAGGCCATACAGGCTAAGTGATAGTCAAGTAACAGGCATTGCATTGTGCTAGCGCTAACAAGTTTAGAAAATGTATAGGACAACTGTTGCGAAAAAAATGTGCACTGACCATAATTTTAGCTCTTTCACAGTCGTCTACACATAAAAAAAATTATCGTAACACGTTTCATTACAAAATACATTTGGATAACCTGTTCCAAATCTTACTTATGGCATACCATAATAACTCGAAGTACAAATAACTATAATGCTCAAACTGTACCGGGATGCCAATTTTTACAGATGAGTTTCATTGATGCATTGTTCCAGGAATTTCTTGTTGATGTATTGGGCCGTGTGTCAGGGGTTGATGTGCTCTGTCATCTATTTATGATTCATTTGTGCCATCTATTCGTGGTTAATACATTGTGCTTGCAGTTCATGATTAATGTGCAGCGTCACTGATTGTTTTTGATATATTATGATATTCATACTTATATTTCCCCTATAGAGAACTCTGATGGTCTTTGTGTACTGCTCTATCTGCTCGAATACAGAATTGTGTTTGCTGCTAGCTAAACGAAATCTGCTTAGTAATTCAAACAAAGTAGAATAATATACATTTTCCCCAGTGCCTGCATTTCACACGAGAATCGCCGTGTCATACTGCAACAGTCCTAAAACGGTAATTCAGTGCAATAATGCTGTTAATTTACATTTCGGTAGGTCATAGAATGAAAAAGGATTCACACATAAAAACAATTCTGTAGACATTACATCCCCAAAATTCAAGAAAAAGGACTAAACGATCAAAGAGTCAGCAGCCAATCTTTCATAAAATATCAATAAATGAGTTGGAATGTACGCTTTTAGAATTTAAAAAAATCCCTATACGACGGTAGGCCTATTCACTAATCCGTGCAAGAGTAAGATAATGTGTTCTTTAACACGTTAGTTGCGATTGTCCAGCTGGTGCAAATCTTTACTTTGTACACATAGGCACTAAAAGACTTGGAAAAAATTACAGAACCTAACCTAAGTGACCCACCGGTGGGTCGTATCGCACTCAACGTGTTAATTTGAAACATAAAATGAAGTAGAACGCAATTGAGAACAAGCTCAAAGCTATAAAATTTGAAGCTGAGAGCTGGTCTAGGGCTGCACAAGATGATGTTGAAGCCGATAACATCGCGAACGTTTCAGAAAACGAGCAAAGACAGCCAAGGGCTCCAAAATTGGTGTTCGTCGTCGGAAGGACGTTATTACAAACATTATTAAGTAGCAGGTGGCTGGGAAATATTTCAATCAGTCCAGCCTGGGACTAATAAAATTTGTCCAAGGCACCAGCAGGAGTGAGTCATAAATCTCACGGTCTCGAGACCACAGAAAGATCTCCAGCTCGGGTCTCCAGTACAGCTCAATATTTGGATCGTATCCCCATTTCTGCTTCATTCCCACAATTGCTGAACTTGTCCTGCAATTTTCACTGATCATTTTTCTGGCTTTTGTAAAGGAACATTAATTTCATTTCAGTAGTTCTTTTCATAGGAATGTTCATTTCTTTAGATTTTCTCTACGGACACAAATTTCACTTCCATAATTTTCATAGGATAAAGTTTCCTTTTCATTCGTGTTCTGTAGAAACTCAACTTTTATTTCACAAGTTCTTTTCGTTAAATGCAAGTATTATTTCTCTAAATGTTCTCCAGGGATACCAGTTTCATCTTCCTAATTATTCTCACAGAAGACAAGTTCCACAAATTTCCGAAACACTTTCCTAACGAAACTTTTTTTCATACAACCTGGCTCGAGCCACTTTCCTGGAAAACAAGATTACAATTTTTACTCAGCTATCGCACAATGGTAATTATTAATTTTTGAAACCTCAGTTCTGTTTCCTCAACTGATAGAAAAGCGAGCATTAATACTTGATTTAAAAAAAGGAGCGCGATATCTCGAATAAATCCAGAATATTTTTGCTGAGATGGGTCTTGCAATGTGTCTTTAGATATTACTGTCCATTTGGGAGGCACCAGCGCGTATTCATCTAAAGACGGATAGTATATTTAATATCTTACAATGTTTCTCAACTAAATTGATAAAAGCATTTCTAAATTTTGGCTAGTATAACACAAAATTATCAGGGCTGTGCTTGTTTAATTTATAGCCATGAAAAGGGGTGGAATTGAGAAGTGCAATTATCTACTCAATAGCAGCATCAATATCAGTTTGAAAATTACCATATAATATCTTAACGAAAATGAAGTTGGTCTATTAAACAAAACAAACAAACAATCTTTATTTCCAATCAAGTACACAGTATATAGACATTTAGCATATTGGTTTTTCAAATTCTTAAGGTTAACATTCTTAGAGTAAGGGTGATGGTGAGCTCCATGCGACGATCCTGGGATGTGTCCATGGGCGGGGAGTTGAGGTCTTACCGATAAGTGCGAGCTCACGGCGTGAAACGAGAAACAGCTCGTATTCATTGCCGGGTTTCGAACCCGCAGTCTTTCTGCACAAGCAGAGACCCGATACAGAACACGGGCCGCAGACCACTCGACTACGGTGGCTGCTAACTACTAACTAATTAACTTCAAATTAACTAATTAACTAATTAACTTCAAAGAATGACACGTTCCTTAAAATACTTCGAGGCAACTAAACAATCACCGGAAAATTGAGCATCTATTAATACAAGGGAAAAAAGTTTAAATGGATATCCTCACTTTGTGTGGGCAAGAAACTATTTTGAGAAAAGTAATTAGAGTCACAGCCAATAAACTAAAATAAACGAGTTTTAAATGCATGTGGAAATGGAGCTAAAATAAATTAGAACATTGACTACAAGACTTAGCAACCAAAATTTTTAGCCGGTTCGCCTCGTGTGTTGGTACACAAACCATCAATATTAGTAAAGGTGGAAGCAACTTAACACCTGCAGAGCATCAAGCAAGAGAGCCTCTGCTACAACCATTAGAGGGCAGTGCTTACCGACCGTTTATTTGGACCTGTGACGAAACAATAAATTCCGTTTTGACGGCTTCGTAAGATCGATGATCTCCTCCGGCCCGGAAAATTTTTCAGTGAGAAATATGATGGAAGCGAACTGAGACATTGTGATGGCAGTGAACTGGGACATTGTGATGGCAGTGAACTGAGACATTGTGATGGCAGTGAACTGGGACATTGTGATGGCAGTGAACTGAGACATTGTGATGGCAGTGAACTGAGACATTGTGATGGCAGTGAACTGGAATATTTTACAGGCAATTAACTAGAATAATATGATGCACGGAAGCACTAACATTGTCAAGTAAAACCGATGTACCAACAGATGGTGAGTAGCACCTCTCAGTAGTTGGGTGCCCTGGCATGAACTAATTTATAAAAGTTAGCGATTAGGACCCTTTGATAAATTTTACTTTTCCCTGCCGCTAAAATGAGCAAGCAATTTTTTACTGGCATTCACTTTCTACATTATGTGAGTTTATAACGAGAGTTCTTGAGAAGAAGAGGTTTCTCAGTTTTCTCGTATTCAAAGTATTGTGGTCGAATTACTACAACTTCTCAAACCTCAACGCTTCTACGACCTCGACCTTCCTAGGAAACTTGAACCGCCAAGCAAGAGCCAATCCTACACGCCGCTGTCGACAACCCAGTCAGCATTCCAGTTTGTTTCTTGCCTCGATTGCGAAGGAGATCATACAACGGGGCGAATATGAAATTAACTTAATAAATTAGGTATTAATTAATTAGGAAGTACACTCAAACTTCCAAAAAATATATCCCCATGCCGAGGTCTGGTGTTCGGTTGTGTTAAGCAACTGAATTGGAGTTAGCTTTCACATACAAATCAATGAACACGTGTCAGTTCTCAATATTATGCCTAATCCCGATATAACTCGTAGTCAAATGAAAATTAATGCCAAATACTTCTACATGTTACTGAGGATTATACTTGAATGAACGCAAATATCCGCTAATTCAATATAATAGATTATGATCTGTAGCCTTCCAACGAAATGCCATTTTGAGGGCATGAATGCCTTCAGGAAATAGAGACGTTTCGTACCAGTGAAAGAGTACATGATGAGCGAGTGTTTTGTATGTCACTTGGAGGCTCGTCAAAATTGATAACAAATCCCAATTGGACGAAA
>VCRD01002506.1:20010-57281 GCA_006783055.1 Trinorchestia longiramus | reverse complement strand
TGAACACGTTACCCTGAACACGTTACCCTGAACACGTTACCCTGAACACGTTACCCTGAACACGTTACCTTGAACACGTTACTTTGAACACGTTACCCTGAACACGTTACCCTGAACACGTTACCCTGAACACAAACGTATATTCAATTGAGAAGGTTCTAAACACAAGAGTCAATTATTTATTGAAGCAGACTGGGAGTACTGTAATAATTCCCCAAAATTCAATCGAAATAAAGCACCTGTCATCACTTTACTCGATTTGACTCTCTTTGACATTGATGAACAATGATGAACATTGATGAACAAATTTGACATTGATGAACTCATCATTCAACACTTCGCACACCACTTACATTCGCCCACCTCGCACTTTTTTTTACTGGCATGAAGCTTTGTATGAGAGTAACTGAGCACCTGCAGCGCTACAGAGGCTTCTTTTATATTACATCTCACTAAAATGTAATATAAAAAAGATTCCTGTAAGTAAAGAATTTTACGATAGGAATTTGAGAGCAGCACAGCACCGTTAAAAGCGTAACGACAAGCCTGTGTTCAGCTTTATATTTGGCTCCTCCATCAAATGATTGATGAACTCAAAGGCTCAAACAGCTTTTCAGCTTCAAGTTTTTTCTTGCCTAGAGTGATTAAGAAGAGCTGAGTTAAAAACTCCTGTTTGCTTTAACATGATACGAAAACATCGATAGTTAACACGATAAGGTGGAATAAAACGTCATAAAAAACATGAGCAATACTTACACTATAACGATTTATTTTCGAAATATACGACTTAGTATCTTAGAAAGAACAAAGCCCAAATTAAAACAATTAACATTTATTGATGAGACACTTGTAGATATCAGGAGATCTTAGTTCTGTGCTGACAGGCGAGCACTGTTTTAAAAACACTGAAAGTCTTCTTTTAGTGTTTACTTAGACTTTACATATTACTTTTTATTTCTCAATGTACTCGATGTCGTAAATTGCCCGTCACACGCAAATACTTCGAAAATTGATAGAATAACAAAAATATTTCTCTTAGAACTAACGCTGACCACGAAGTATTGCAGAACTAACAAGATAATAACAGAATTTTTGAAGTTGACCTTACGTCAGAAAAACAGCATTTGGAGGAACGGTAATCAATTCTTTAGTTCCAAAAACATAAATATTGTTTCCGAAGCGATGTTCTCTATATGCACGACATCGAAATTAAACACAGACGAGAAAAGTACGACGTACGTATCGATTTATCAAGTGTTTACTCATTTATTTCCGTCCCTCGTACCCAAGACTTGACTTTGAGTACTTGCATACCGAAGTGCTTGCGAGTTTGAGTGCTAGAACGTTTGAGTGTTTAAGCGTTTGAGTACGCAAGCGTTTGAGTGCTTATGTGTTTGAGTGCTTGTGTGTAGCCAGTATAGACAGGAAGTGCCTGAAGCTCCAGGGTTGTGGAAGGGGGCTGGTCTGTAAAGACGAACGATACGGTTTCTGTGGACACACAACCAGCGCTTTTTCCAGCAGTGGTCACATGCACTTGCAGCGGTTGTGGAAACAGAAGCCCAGCCTGTTTCCGTAGTGTGTTTGTGTGGTGCGAAGATCTAGTGCGCCCGAAAGCAGGAATGTTGCTTATTGCGCTGTGATGTTTAGTGTGTATCTGCTACTTCACGCTATTGCAGCGCTTCATAAAGCCTTCTAGTTCAGCTCTGTGAAGAGATTAGTTTCGGTCGAAGGGTTCCTTATTGTAGCGTGAGCTAGCGATACACTACACTATCAATTTTCGAACTGCCAGCACAGGTTAATTCATAATGTCTACTTTATCATTCGCTTTTCATGAAAACTAGTCGCATTAAAGCTCTTTACAGTCTTGAGTGGAGCATCAATAGCTATTGCCCGATAAAGCATCATAAGATTTAAAGCAGAGATAACCTGCTTCATGGTACGCTGTCTATGATACCTCGTGTAGCTCTCAATTGTACATTGTCAATGTTGCCTCATGTAGCTCCTGAGAAAGTAATGTAATCTCAAATGGTGGAGAGGATTAGGCAGATAACTCGACAACACATACACGAGGCAGAAGATACCAGTAAGAATAAATGAAAACATACGAGAACCTTTCAATGAACTTCGCTTCAAAAACTTGCACATTTTTTTTAAATTTGTATAAAGATTGTTTCTTTTTCTTGAACTTTGAGTGAGGATGCAGCTACAAGGCAGCATGCTTCAAAGACTTAGAATAATTCATGATTCAAATGAATCAACATTTTTGAAAATTTCAGACAAATCTCGCCTAAAGAACTTCTTGTAAATCTTTATCTACACGTTGCAATGTATTTTGAAGTAATAAACGCATGAAAAATGCGTAGTTAAATCATATCCAACCTAGTCATATCGCCACTGATATCAAAGACTACTTTGGAATAAACGTTAATAATTATATCTGTTCAGCTAGAACGTGTGATTTTTTGAACGTTTGAAAGAAAGGAAGATTCCGTAGTTTGTGTTATATGTTTAAATTTGGGCCTAAAACTTCACAACAATTAGGGACATTTTTAAAATAAAAACAGGAAATAATAGTTCCTCATAGGATCAGCTCAAAAGTGACAAGCTTTAATTCTTCTGGTGTTACATTTTCAACGTATGATACTTTAAGAATTTTACACAAAACAAAGTACGAGACAAATATGTTTTTCTGGTGGAACGTATGGATAGTTCAAAATAGAACTAATGATTTCATCACATAGCTTCAGATGATGTTACCGACTTCGACAATTATTTCAAAACTAGACAGCTCCCGTGTAAGTTCCACGGTTTAGATTTTACTGATTTAAAATTATGATAAATATGAATGCATTAAAGATTTGTGACGAATTATTGTGGTTTAAATAAATATTTTTCATTAATGTATACAGAACTTCCATTGTGCATCTTATCTAACGATATCGTGGCCAAGATAGTACCCGTTGACATTCCTTGATTTAAAAGTGATAAAATCAAGGATCCATAAACTAAAATACATTTTTCACTTCTACCCACAGTATTATCAGAATCTGAATATTTTTCATGCATGTATACAGAACTTCCATTTTTTATTTGATCTACCGAAAACATTGTGTGTTTTATAGTGATACGGTGCCTCTGGTATCTACAATACAATGCTTGTAATACATGCATACCCGTTCTGATTTCAGTTCAATAATTTTTCTTCAGTTATAAATAGAAAGTAATGGGACGGACACACAGAAACAGAGAGAGAGATGGAGATACATAGTCGATGATATATGTAGATTATTTCGTTACATTGAGGGGCACTCATTACTGAGCGGTGATTTGCGAAACATCACTTCAGCACACTTCAGCCCGTGGAGAATAATGCATGTACAAAGGTGGAGGCTTCTCAGTTTCTCGCCTCTGGAAGCTTCGACCAATATTGTGCACCTAGACATAAATCACAAGTAGTTCATAAGTATTTATTTTTTGGGCCTGAACTAAAGCCATGACCGAACGTCAAACACTCGCCTCAGTGACAGCAAAAGTTTACAAACTGCTCTACAGCTCAATCAATCCTTACTGTAATGTTTCTAGCAAACAAAACACAATTCCGTTAGTATTTCAAAGAGTACGTGACTGTCGAAGAACATATAATTTGATCTGAACATGCAGAAACACGATGTTCAGAACATTTCCTTGAAGATAAAAGCGTATTTTAAACTAGAAAATATAGTTGAACGAGTAAAAAAATTTTGTATACTTATGAAATTAAGATCGTAGATGAGATGAAACTAAAAAAACGAGGGATTGTAAAAAGATAGGATTTACGGAAGTGGGTATGACCCAAATGAAGCTGGTAAGCTGGCACAACGTTGATATGAATTTAAAAAACTGGAGATTGCCCAAACGCAGCTGGGGATTTGAAGACTGATTGTCCAATGCAGTTGGGAATAAATAAAAGCTGGCAATAACACAAAGGCAGGTTGGATTGGAAAAAGCGGAGACCCCCTTTAAGGCACGTGATATATGAGAGAGCAGCGGTGCTACACACACCCAGTGCTCTACAGGGACCCATCACAGGGGCGCCAAGCTTAACTTACGGATCCTATTTTGATTGCAAGTCCACTCCGCTGTCCTGATCCCAACTGTAACGAGATCTACCGACCGAATATAATTCACTTGTTTATTGGTAAGTCATCTACGGTATGTGCAATTTGCGGATCTGTTGGCCACGCAGCCTATAGTGAACAGTTACGTATAACAGAAAATAAATTCAAATAAAGGGAAAAACGGGTGCTCTTCTCCCTGTCCTCTACAGTTTTCCGATGACGGCAGTTTTTTGCGTTTGAGTTGGCTGCTAAGTTGTTTAGTTGGCGAGTTCTTCTAGCAACATCTAACAGATAATTCTTTTCTAAGACTTACGAACTAACTTGAGTCTAACTTAGTATCGCCTGGGGGATGGCTCACGATATTAAGTCGAACTCACGACAGTCGTGATGTAATCAACTCACTCTGCACACTGTAATGAGTTAGCGTCCTTTTGACTTGGTGTTTACCACAGGAAGCGAGTACCTTATGTGCTCGAAATACTGCCACGTATGCCCTGCCTCTGGTCAGTCACGCAGAGAACTAGTTTTATTCCAGTCATGAGGCACCATGAGCTGCATGTGTAGATTGATCTCACATCGTCTGGTGTAGCTGATCAGTACAAGTACAGCTAATGTGCGTACTTTGAACAGCCAGAACCACTGTACAAGATTCAAGTATTAATATCAGTAAGACTGTATCGCATTTACTCAAAATACTGCCAATAATGAGCTGAATCTGGTCAAACGCGCAAAGTCGTTGGGTCCTTCAGTCTCGAGACACCATTTCTTGCACACATATATTCGTGTTAATCACGTCTTTTAGTGTCAGCGTTTAGGTGTTAATGTACGGCAAAATTCCACAAAAATTCTAAAGATTTTTTGAAGAAACTACATACAGCGGATCAGTGGCACAAGTTCAGCTCATCTGCGTACTTTAATCAGTCAGAACCACTCCATCACATCACCTGTGTTCTTGAGGAGCAAGAGAGGCTCGACGTATCTTGCATCACACTTGAAGTCATGAATTACAGCAAGGGAAGCCCGTATGGAATGAGTGAATTTTTTCAGGATGACTACCATCGTTATGAAGGTGGTTGTATCTACTCGAAAAGTCCCTTTAATAGTTTTTTAGAATCTCTATGAGATTGCAGAATTTCAATTGTTTTATTTCAGGTATGTTAAGTTTGCAAACATGAAGTTTTGCCGTACGTTAAGACCTAAACGTTAACGCTAAAAAAACATGATTTTCGAAGATCGAATGTACATGTAAGCCATTAAGGCTTTTGACCCTCTAATTATTCATGACTGTAGAGACGTCCGCCTCGTGAAATTGAACGGAAGTTGAAGTAAGTCAAGTTGTAGCTAACCTTACTTGAGTAGTTAGCAGTTTCGATACTCATGGCTGTTGCTTAAGAAGAAAAAGGAGAACTTGAGCGTGAGAGTCGCTTCTGTGTGTGTATGGGCGTTTTCAGAAATTGTTCACCCTACTGAAAGAAGTCAGGTTTTGAAACTCATAAAAACAATGTTAACACGTTAAGTGCAGTTGCCTAGCCGGTGCAAATCTTTACTTTGTTCACACAGTCACTAGAAAGCTTTGAAAAATTACAGAACCTAACCTGAGTGACCCATCGGTGGGTCACTTCACACTTAACGTGTTAATATTGTAGCATATATATATATATATATATATATATATATATATATATATATATATATATATATATATATATATATATATATACATATTACAAGTTACATACTTCAAATAAATGTCTAATAATGAAAAGTATACACCACAAAATAATGAGTTATCAAACCACGTGCATTTGTTCAGGTAGGATAAATGCAGGTGACAGATGAGCTGAAAATCATTGCCACCTCATAAACGTCAGTTTATCTTTAGTGAGAGTAAAGTTGAAAACCACTACATGCTGGGTAGAATTGGCGACCTTTACAAAAGACATACATCAGCACAGAATTCCGTCCATACACAAGTGCCACCTGATGATTGTTATGTAGAATTAATTAACCAAATATTTAACTCAGAAATTCAAAAATAACATTAAACATTAAATAAGAAATATTAACTAGTAAAGATCTTATTTCTCTTTAAAAAATACTTGTTCGAGAAAGAAATCGTCGACTGTTTTCACGAGTATCAGAAGCAATAAAGCAAAATTCTTTCAATATTGGTCTGTGCTTGCAGATATTAAACAGACACTTGCAATGATGCATTCAAAAATCACGAGATGTAAAACATAAAATATAATAAGTGTCACAGAGCGACTTCGTATGTGCTATTGAGTATCTGAACAATGATTTATTGCCATCAAAAGAGATATTTGAGCTATGTTACTTCCAGTAAAATTAATTGCATTTTCTTCACTAGAATTTTGTAACTTTTTTCGTAGTTAATAATTATTATGTACGGTACTCGAGCCCTAAAAATAAATGGTACTGTGATTTCAAACGAACTGACATTCGCTAAAGTCGCGTTTATAATCGAATATTTTGTGCGCTGATGAAATCAGTTCAGTAAAGAAAAGAGTTTGCCATCTCCTTTTGCTTCGCTACATCTCTTACACACTTTAATTTAGATGACAGTGTGTTCACAGAAGAAAAACAATGCAAATGTTTAGCAATAATTGAAAGCAGACATACCATGTGAGGAAAATTTTCTAATACGCCTGAGTCAGGAACGAAGAATTTAAATAAAGCTTCTTTGATGTCATTCCACTAAGAGACGTGAAGCTAACTAAACTGATGGGAACCGGAGGACCGCTTGCGAACATAACCATGAACTGGTCTCTTTGACATTCGATGAATAGTTAATGCACGCTGGCGGGGGAAACAGCAGATTAGTACGCATTTGAAACATCATGTAGACGACCAGGAGCACGAATGCCCCCAGCTCGTTTTCAAAGGCATTATTTACTTCGTTATTAAAGAAACTTGCAAGAGAATCTGAGGTAAATGCCCAGTTACGTAATCTTCGTTTGAAAGCGCTGGAATAAAGCACAAGAAAAGAGATATTACTTAATGTGCGAACTGCTATCCGTTTATTTAGAATGGAATCTAGTACATTTAATGCATTTTTAATGCACTGTGCTTGTTAAACGGATTATTTTTATTACGAACTCATTGCAGAGACTGAAGCTGTACCTTCTAAAGATACGAGTCACAATTCACGACATTAAATTAATGCTGTTGAAGAATCTTTTTGTGCAAACAAGTTCACGTTTAAATTGCCAGTGGCATCTTCTGTGAATGCTTGTGGGTTGAATTTACAGTTTAAAAACGAACTTCAATAAAGTAAAATATTTTAGCATGAATAGCGTTCCAATGAACCGGACAAGACCAGATTCATGACTTGGTCAACGTGATTTTATCTCTTCTCCGTTTTAATAATTATTACAATGACAAGTTCCCTGAAGCCGATGCATTTTTTCAGCTTCCACATAAGTATTAGGAGTAATGATTTAATTCTCTGATACTGATTCTGTAGTATGTTATCAAAATCCAGCTTTGATGAATGTTTACGAGAAGAAATTCTGGAAGCTTGTGTCTATTGCATTCATGCGCGTGTCTGCAGGCATGACAGTGAAAGACTACCACAGTTTATTACTATCAGTGTAAATGAATGATACTCGTCAGACCGAAGCGCTTAGTAGAATTAGACCCTTCTGAGAATATGAAGGCTGGCAGACTAGCACAGCGTGCTTTGAAGCACAAGGGAGCCTGGATGCGGCACTACCAAATGACCTAAATTCTGCGTTTCATTTGCCAAGGAAGAGCACACAAACGCAACCATAATACGGAAGCTAGGAAGTAAGCAAAACTAATTTCTGGCATTTGAGTATTCCCGGAACACCGCCCATGAAGCAAGAGCATGAAGCGCTAAAAGAGTAAATTACTGCGAGAAGCAGCGGCATCTAGACAAATGAAGCATAAAAAGAAGCGGAACTTCCATTTTTTCCAGCTAATATGAAAGTCTCCAAAGCATTTGCAGGTCCCCGAGGTTATTTTGTTGATGCATTGCTGACTTGATAACATCTAGAGCAGCTTTAGTAGCTCCAGGGGCGCCCGCTGGGACCTCCACAGGGCCATGGATCACACCCTACACCAGATCAAGATATTGTCGTGCCCAGTACCGTTCTTCTTAGCCCTGTGTTTCATTCCGTCCTCTTACAGTACACCATCAAACCATGCGTGCAATTCTCCGGACGAACATAATTCAGAAATATTTCCTTCCATGAAGAATAACAAATTTCGTTTTTCCCAAGTTTGTTCATGTTTTTCAGTTTCCTTTTAGTGTGCGATAAATTCATGTTCTCGTAATTTCTAGAAACATTTCCAAACCAACATTATCTGCTGCAGGTATAAAACTTATGCTGAACTAGAGCAAGTGCAAGTCGCTTAATTCAATTGCAAAAGAAACAGCTATAAATTCGTGAATGTGTACCGTAAAACTATTCGTATGATCATCACATAATTATTTATATTCAACAGAATGGTATCACATGATTATCCTTTAATTATCATTCTCTGATATTCGTCCAGTTACCACGTTATAAAAGACCTGATTATCCCTTCATATTTGATCACAACAGCTGGATTTGTTTAGAGGAATTGAGTCGTACTTCCATCATTTAACGAGTCTCACTACCACCCGCACGAGAACCAGAAAGCGAAAAGCAATTGAGAGTTTCAATATTAATATCACTACTGCTGAACCAGTCCTCTAAGTCAACATTTGCTTGCGACTTTTGTGAGAACTAGTCGGCGAGTTCAGAACAAGAACGTTTGAATGAAACTTTTGACATTAATTTACCGTTTTGAGTCCCTCATGATAGCGCGTTTGTCGAGCGCCGCTCGCGAAAAGATCAACAATTTTCGTCTTTCTCAGGCACACGGAATTCAGGGCACATGGAATCTGCTGCATTTCCATAGGATTCTAACTTGGTATAAAGTCGAGGAGCTCCCTTCTACCTCCCTACAACTTGCTGCAAATATTTACCCGGGCAGTTCGAAAATGGCTCAAAACTCTCACTACCGAAAAACTTAGCGTCAAAAGGAAAAGTTTGGACAACGAAACGGATTTTCATCGAAATGTATTTTGAGGAAGCGAGTGAAGTTTGGCAAGCTGCTGGACAGCAATACAAGATCCTGATTCTCCTTTACGAACTGTCTTTGTGTTTTCGTACACTGAAAAATTTAAAGCTAGAAAAAGATATACTGCAGCACAGTTGATTGTCATTTAGTGAAAGACTTCTGAAGACATACGGCCAGCTAAAACTTTTTCAACATCAGATTTACTTGAAGAGCCTCTGCTGTGGTATTTGACGCCTTAAATACGGACAACTTGTATGCGGCATTGCAGAAGCGATCGCATACATTTTTGTCACCTGAATATGAATTCTAGCCTTTAAAGCAAGTCTAATCCATGTAAAAATGCCTCGATTTCTTCAAGTTTTATATAATTTCTCCAGAAGGAATCCTTCATTGAGATGGTCTTCACGAGTCACAATGGAGATGAAATAATTTAAGCTGTATATGAAAATTACTCGTGTCCATGCACGCAACCAGGTTCATTTGGGACAACTCATATATATATATATATATATATATATATATATATATATATATATATATATATATATATATATATATTACTGTATAAAACAGCACAAGCGTTAAAACCGAACACAAATTTGGGAAAATATAATTTCGATAATTATCCATTTACGAAAAAGGACTCATTTTTCCAAATTTGACACTGAAAACACATCCAATGGTAGAATTACTATTCGAAAGACATCCCTCTATAGAACGACTGCTTTTGAAGATCAATCATTGTGATAAGATACAAAGACACTTTTGCTCGACCTGAACAAGCCCACGCAAGTAACCCTCCACTCAGAAAACAACAGTTCCAAGTAGAGAGCCATCAGTATTTATGCAAGGAGGAATCCATTAGTTCTGAATTGTTTCCAATTAGCCAAATGACTTGCGATAGAAATTATAAAAAACGAAATAATTTTCTACGCATCCCCCTCCATGTGCGTGGACGTCCCTGGACATGACGTACTTTTTGTGGCTGCATCATCACGCAACAAGGAAGAAATTCTGCAATTAAATTATTGATTCTTGACCTGAAATGACGCAAGCGAAAGGAATAAATAAAGGCTGTGTGCTGTGGACTTTCGCAGTCGTCAGTCAGGTAATGAATTCCTCCACTGGAAGGAGTCCGATGCCACTTTCCCAACTATTTTGATTGCAATTAACAGTTATATTGTTATCGAAACAATTCTTCTGGAGAAATTAAATCATGTAACAAATTACACATCAACTTGCAAGGCACAAGTCATATGTTTGAGATATCGTGAACAAGGACAATAAAAAGAAATGTAAAATTATCGAGAGTGAGGGAAACTTTACTTACAGGCATGCAATTATAAGAGACAATTGGAAAAAACAACCCTGTGAAGCAGATAGAAGAAAAGTGCCAGTGATCTACGGTAGAAAATAAAAGATTTACATAATTACAAGCATGGGATGGGAGTACTTCAAGATTACTATGGCAGGCAATGTATTATGAGTCTTTTAGAGGTGTGTTTCATGTTCTTACAAGGGAGTTTGGAATACTATACGCTCGTCCCGTAATTATTTATTTCAACTCATATCCTTTCGAAACTTATGTTGCCTACTGCTCAAAAGTTTTGGACTTGACAGATACTCAAAAACCTTCTACGTACGTTGTTTTGAAGTCAGGGTTGTGATATCATTCATGTGCGCACATACAGTCTAACCGTAACACCCAAGCGTTAGTAAAAGCTACGTAGACCGATACTTAGAATGCTAGCTAGGTAGATGGATACGTAGAAGGCTAACTACGTAGATGGATAAGTAACTACCAGCTAGGTAGATGTATACGACAGACCACCATGCTGTCTGTCACTGCTAGAGACATGAATGTCAGACACGACTAAAAAGGCTGTTTTTTGAGCGGTGTTCATTAAAACTGTGTTTACGTAAGAATGTTTATCCATTCTTAATCCGTCCAGAAAATTAGAAATTCATTCTAACTTTAGTACAATTTTTATAATAAGTTGCTAAAAAAACTGATTCTATCTTCAGAAATGCTGAGCACATTTTTTTGTTCCAGTAGTGAGAGTAGCCTTGATTAAGAGAACACATCAAGCTTAATTTCAACTCAATTTTCAAGGAACAGTTAACTCACTAAAACAAAAAATAATAAATTTGGTACTAGTAATGAAAAGCGTAAAAAGGAACAAAAATTTAGTAATAATTTTAGCTTTTTATCTTCAAAATTTACTCCAAATATATAAAAAACTTCACCAGCCAGAAGTACATGTATGCATTCTGAAACACAAAATTTTCTTTTGTAATTTTACGCAAAATGTTAGAACTGTTCCATACAAATGTAGATTTTGTGTTTGCATCAAAATAAATAGCAAAAACTTTGAAAAACGCATTTTAAAATAAAGTTATTGTGCAGTGTTACACGACGCTGGAGCTACCACGTACAAGTAAAGATTTATTATTTGTCCTACGGAAATTATCCTGAAAAAAATTCAAATGCAGGAAGACAAAGGCGAGCGAAAATTCCCTTGAGAAAATGTGACAAATTCAAATTTTTTGCACGGGTGTCAAGAGAAAAAAAATTGGCTAGAAACTCAAAAAATAGCCAGAATAAAATGAGTGACATGGAACCTCTAGAGAAACTCTTCTCTTGTGAAGAGAATTTCTCACGTCAAAAGTGAACAATTCGTATTAATTCAACACATTTTGAGAAACTCAGGGATCCCTTTCTGTGAAATGGATTAGTTTCTCACTCAGTTGCTCAAAATGATACCTTCCTTAAACAATTCGTCTCTTCAGAGTAAGGAACATCAGTTAATAAATAACACAATTCACTGCTGCTGCTGATCTTATCAACACTACATCATGCAAACCTGCCACGCGTTCCTGAAACACATCTCTGAATGCGCTCCTGCGCGCGCTGCAGCTGATTTGTATCACGTCATTTCGCGTGAGGGTGCCTTCTGTCAGGCTTCTTACATTTATGACCACCGATACACCAGGTATGACCTCGAAAATACCTATTATGATCTCTAATACATCTGGTGTGACCACCAATACACTAGATATGACCTCGAAAATGTCAGGGGTAACCACCAATACACTTTGTGTGACCAACAATACGCCTGAACAAATATATTGTAAAAGTTACTGCGCCTGTGAACAAAAGAGAAATCTTCACGAGTCATTCCGATAAATCAATGACAGCATGGAGTTTAAGCATGACACACTCAGGAAATAGAAAAAGCATGAGCCGTGTAAACCCAGCAACTTAAACCCATTGCATGTTGCGCTTAAAGATTTCGCAAAATTCGTTGGTAAATATTTCAGAAAATACATTTTTAAAAACCTCAGAGAACGTGTTTTACGGACTTTAAAAAATATGCTTTCAAATACTTCACAAAATTTGTTCTACAGACTGTATAAAATGTATTTTTAGAGACTCCAGAAAATGGTTTAACTCACGTCTTTCGGCTGCATAAATGTCATAAACCTCGCGAAAATTCATCCATGGGTCTCACGCAAGTCCCCCATACTTGAATTCCATAGAGCTATGAATTGCGCACCCCAAACATACCATTTCCCCTCACGTCTAGCCCTCGGTGACACCCAGCAGAGAGGGCCCAGCGAACACCACAACACGCCATGCTTCGCAAGAACTTGCAACCCCGCCTCCATTATTCAGGACGGAGCAGACGTCCGTCACAGTAACAAGTCAGGTCAGCCTCTTACATCATGTGTGACCTCGAGGCCTTCTGTTGCTCGACACCCACAAAAACCAGAGTCCGTGTTGGGCCTCCGAAAAAGCCTGTCGCTGTGTTTAGTTCGGCGCTAATGTGTCGCTCTCTTTCCTCGGATAAATACGCGCGCTCGAAATACGCACGCTGCAAAAGTTTAGGGTGGAACTGAAACATGGACGCCTCCTGAGAATTTCTGGCATGAATAACTAAAGTGTGGGACTTGTTGCCAGAGTGCAGAGATCCATGCAACTTTAAATGCATCCATCAACAGCTGAAATATACTACGGCGAAATGAAGGACGCATCCCAAGAGGTGCATTAATTGTGCAGAAATAGAGCAGAAAATACCGCTGTATTTGGGTCATTAGAAGAACTTAACTTCAAGACTAAGTCCTCATTTCAACGCGCTAGGATATTCTAACGCAGCTCTCCACATCTTTATACATATGCTGTAATTTGCATTTGTAGGAAATATTTATGGAATTGTTCGAGCTTTATTCGCATGATGAAGTGAGATGAAAACGGAAATTTTCTTGCCAGGTAACCAAATAGATAAAAAATTCAATTTTTTTATATCACTACTAAAAACATAATTTGACTATATTATTCATTCCAATTCATTTTTTCATATTTTGTAAAGCTCATTCTGAACTCGTTTATATCAAAATAAAAGTAGAAGGCTTGGGTTTAAAAAATAATATTCATTCCCTTTATTAGTGCCTTTGTAAAGCGTCGCAAATGGAAAAAAACGTACATCTAAATATTTTCTGATAATTCATACTGCAAATTTTCTATTCACTGATCATTCACCAAAGACGTTGCTCATCCATTAGTCGTAAATTCACTGATCCCATACACGGTGGGCCAATAAAAGTATACACTCTTTAAATAGCAGTAGCTTATTTTCTGTTATTGCATATAACTATGCATGTACATAATTATGTCATATGTAAATAAATTCCCATTTTTCAGCTTTCCAACGGTGGTTGTATTTATTTCCTTCGCTGAGTAGAAGACGAGTTATTACAATTTAAAGAGTGTATGCTGTTTTTGGCCCAACGTGTACATCATCCAATTGTCGTGCAACATTCAGTGAAGACGCCACTCACTGAGCAACAGTATCATATAAACGACGGTTCTACATGATCCACTCGTCATACCAATCATTCAGTGAAGATGCCACTCACTGAGCAACAGTATTATATAAACGACTGTTCTACATGATCCACTCGTCATACCAATCATTCAGTGAAGATGCCACTCACTGAGCAACAGTATCATATAAACGACTGTTCTACATGATCCACTCGTCATACCAATCATTCAGTGAAGATGCCACTCACTGAGCAACAGTATCATATAAACGACGGTTCTACATGATCCACTCGTCATACCAATCATTCAGTGAAGATGCCACTCACTGAGCAACAGTATCATATATACGACTGTTCGCCATTGCCTCCCAGTACAAATGAAGTCCTGGAGGGACTTCGTTATTCCTGGAAATTCAACCGCCGGTCTCCCGGCGAGACCGTCAACAATTTACTGAAGAGAGCGCTTTGCCTTGGCAAAACAGCGTTAGTAATTTCCGCCAAGTACCTTCACAAGTCCACTCCATAAGAACATGTAATTTATTTCAAGTAATGTGATGCTCCAAAACCAGAAGCAACTAGAAAAAATGAGCTGTACTGATGAACATTTGCTTCGAGAGAGAGACGATTTTTAGACGCTTCAACTAATGAAGCCGACTGAGTCGAATGGAAAATGGAAGGCGTTGTTAAGAGGGCAACTTATGAAAGACGCTTCACACATCTTGTTAATGTCCAGAACTAGATGGATAGTAGAGAAAAAAGTTTATTGTTCCATGTCCTCAACGAGTTTCATGGAGCATACCTCATAGCAAAGTTTTACCACTTACTTAAACAAGAAATTGAGCATATAAATGACGGACCGTGATTACCTGTTCTTCTTTAAAGCGGGAACGCTGTACAGCAAATGGCTTTTCTCAAGCTGCTATACAGTCTGCAGTAAAGAACGATGACATTAGACAGCTTGGTAATTATGCTGGAAAAGCTGATAATGGCAATATACATACAATAGACAATAATTAATTAAAAGCAACGCTTCAAGAACTCGTAAAGTTAACAGTACAGAACAGTACTGTGGGACCTCCTCTAAAGATACTCACAAGCAAGGACTTGCTGCAAGATTTAGTGAGAGTGCTAATGGAATGAGAATTCATTTATAAAATATAAAACCACAGCATTTGTTTTTGGATCGTAAATTTGATTTGAGCTTACATCAGTCGTTGGTACACTTCGAATTCACGCATGTGAATGCTTTGCGAAACAAAATAGTCGCTTGATGTCGAATTTTTTGTTTCATATTTGATTTCATTAGCACCAAAATTTTGAATTAAAAATTGACAATTTACAGATTTGAGTCATTTTAAAAACAAGGAAGCGCTGTTGTATTCGTTAGAGTTTGGCTAAGGAAGCGCTATCATATTCGCTTCATTTACCTTGAATAATATTCATTTTGTCATTGACAATAATCCATTTTTGCATTTCATACGTTGTGTTATAAGCTCACGAAAGACTCCGGATTTATTCAAACTGTAACTGGAGAAGAAAAAATCGATTTATTTGTACTATACGTCATATCTGAGACATGTTTACCTGTTAATCGACAGCATTTTGCATTTCATATGCGTTGAATTTATGTAAAACAACAAGGTGGTGAATGAAGGTACAATAATAATGCATTTTTCCTTCTACAAAAAAAAGGAGTCAGAATAGCAGAAGAAAATTGGTTGAAAAAAGGAATACAGGAGCAAAAAAAATTAAAGTATTCGATATAAGATAGGGGCTCAAAATCCAGTCCTCGTAGAGCACATATTTCCTTGAGATTGGCTTCTATGGTTCTCATAAGCTTCAAAAATATGAAAATGAAAGTTTATTTAAAAGAAAACTTTTCATGGTGAAATTTTGGTGAGGCATAGATCTACGTTTCACGAAATATAACCACAGATGGTGACAGAAAAAAATTCCTACCGTTTGATCCGAGCAACTTTATTGATGTTATATTTTATGAAGGAAAAAATTTCAGACTTTTCGTTTCTAAGGTGCCACCAAATGGCAATCGTAGGCAATATAAGGAAAACGCAAGTCTGAAGTTTGTCGTAAAATGAAGGGGTTTCTCGTCATCGTTCACGTCTAAAACTTTTACGGTTAAGAAACGAGTAAAAATACACCTGGAAATTTCAGAAGAATTCTGGGCTTCCAGAATATCACTAAATCAGTTCAGTTGCCCGAAGTACAAGTCTATTCACAAGTGAGTAGTATGGCATCTTTTACTCGCAATTATCTCAAGACTTTTAGAGGTTTGACCGTTGCCATTCTTATTGACTAAAAATAGTCGCATGATTACAGATCTTCCACCAATTTCTGTCAAGCTACATACATCTGACAGCCAGTCAGTTACTTAACGAGTAACCTAAGAGATTCTGCAGGCGTTTAGTTATCACGCAACGTGAAAACCAAACTTTCTTCAAAGTCCAAGTTTGGAATACTTATCCACCTTCGACCCTGTCAAAATAAGCCTGGGCTTTCGATTCCACGGCACTATGCCACAATTTCTCGAGAAACTGGAAGAATATGGTGGCATCAAGCTCAAGATTGTGGGGCCCCGACAACCCTCACAATGACACTAATTTATAAGCGCCAGATGATGGAGGACAGCGGGCGAGCCTCCAAGCGCTGACCAGACCATCGATCTGGCAGTACGATGAGTTCAATTGCCGTGACTGACCGCCTCATTTTTGCGCACCGAGTAAAGAGATGTCACGGCAAGGGTAAAGCAGCGTTCCATGGTGACGAGAAACAGACTTACTGAACGAACTGACACTCGTTTGTGTCGCTGGCTTGGATTGTTTAATAAGGTCCAGAAATGAATGTTGAACGAAATTTTGATGAATAGAAGTTTTGAAGAGTGGTTGGTATATTTTAGAGCAACGCGAATTTTTGCATGTATTTAATCAGTGACGATAGGAATTATAAAATTGCAAAATTATTGAATGAGGCTAACTGGATAAGTTTTTTCTTCCACATAACCGCTATGAATCCCTGCAACTTAGAGAAAGTTGCATTGCAAAGTACTGACTGAAGGCAGTCGTTATTTTCCGGAGATTTTGGCTTTACTCTTCGTAGGTTTTAATCATGTTTCAAATTTAGGTAAGATATTGATGAGAAATTGTTCTCGTAGTCAAAGAAGATCTGTGATCAAAAGAACTTTAGGAAAGAAAGAACAAGACCGTTCCCCGTTTGAGATAAACTGAGAGCTCGAAGTTCTGGCATTCACGAATCTGTGCGTGGTCTTCATCAGGCGCGTATGAATGCTGGAATGATGAGAATTCTTTTCAAGTGGTGCCATCTATAAGGTAGGAGTAACGACTGCAGATTGCCAATAAAGTATTTTTCTTCGATAGACTCTAGCTTTGGCTCCTCAAAGAACTGAAGACACGAGTTCCTACCACAGAAGCCCACACCATCAAAGAATCCACTATAGGGGTTTCCATTGTCCTCACTATGAAAGTAAATGCATTTTTCTGCTTAATAAAATGCTGTTGGATGACCAGATGTTTACCAGTACTAATATAAGTTCAAAAAATTTCCACACCAAAAAGTGAAACGAAATTTATATCTAGCTCATCTTTGCTCACAAATGCTGTTGAGAGAAGTCGTTTTTTCATTATTCATTGGATAATGTGATATATCGATTAGCTCAGATTATAATCTGAGCTGATCGATAATCGAACTAATTTAACGAGCAGGAGACAATCTCTCACAAAATTTTCGTGCCTCGTGCTAGTTCTATTCGTCTCTTACACCCAGGAATCTTCTTCACTTAAAAGAAATACCTACATCTAACCCAGTTTATAATTAATTACTGTTTGTTTAAATAACACGTAGTTCATGTGTATACAATAAGATTGTAAATTATTTACGTGAGGCTGCTGCCGCATGCTTGGTGTGTATAAAATGACATCAAACAGCCAGTGATATGCTGCTTATGGTTATTTTTCAAGTCGCAAACTGTTTGAGGCACGTGTTTGGCACTACAGCAGCAAATTACAGCGTCATTCCCAGGCACGCTAGTCAGGAAAATACCAATCCCAGTTTCGAACTCGCAATCTCTAAAAAAAGATTGAAGACTGCGCGCTGATTGCGCAGGATGACAGAGAGATTGTAGACTTGGAATCCACATTTACTGAGATTGGTTTTGCGCCATCCTACACGATGGAGAATACTAACTCAAGAATGCGTTAGGCGAAGTTTGATGTTCAGTTCTGACGCCTCGAATTGTGTTTGAAGAACACCTTGTTGCTTACGCGCACTGACGTATTTTATATTATTGTTTTGACTCATAGAACAATTTTAGACCATTTGCACAACTGAGTAACGCATAATAGTTGTAGATTGTAAATTTCAATTTCTGTTCTCAGTTAGTGTATCACTCAAGGCAATTGTTTCCTCGTGATGTATAGCCTCTACATAGTTGGATGCGTTAACCGCTGCACTGTACGGCCCCCGTGATAGATATGTCATATTCATAATTCACTACAGACGTTGAATTAATGACATACATGTATGTACTGTCAATGTTTTAATGTCTATGCTACATGGCCGATTCATGATTTATGTTGCATTAATGATAGATAATGAATGATGCATGAATGATACATGATATAATATTTTATGCTAATGAAGGTAGCACATCGTTACTAACATGATATTTTATACTTTGTCAGGGCGTATGTAGATGTACACCAGATGTGGGCTACGCTCTCTTTTAAAAATGTATATTAATAACTGTTGGACAATAATATGGTATTTTTAACGCAAGTTCTATCCTGTGATATACATAAAAAGTGGAATGATAGCCCACTTATAAATGTGATGTAGAGCTGCAGCAGGAGCATCACACCTGACACCACATGTTGGTGTACGTATAGCATAACAAGTTTCAAATTTATCAAATGTGTAGCGAGTGAACATAGAACACGTGACAGTGAAGGAAATTAGCACGTGCAACCCTTTATAGCATGATACAAATACATAAATAAATAGTATCGTCTAAATTATGTTGTGTTAATTATGTTATAATTCTGTTACATAGTAAATGAAGTAGACTCACATGGATTTATATTCTGAACAATAGGAAGGTCACAACTACATAGCTTCAACTGCTATCTAATGTGAACAGGCACATCCATATAATATAAAACACTGAAAATGTAAATAACTTCACCCATACCACGAGCACTTCGCCCTCGATCACCTCCTTAATAGGCACATCGTTCATCTCGCCGAACCGCTTTGAGGCATCCATTGAGCCGGCAAAAGTAGAGGCCTTTTGAAGCTGATTTTCTTTAGGGTCATCAAAGGAAATCTATAGCTTTAATTACACGCTTACCGACGCTAATTGATGCTGCTAAAGGATCCGGAGGGATATGTTCGCAGATAAAAGCTGTTCGTCTTAATTCGTGCAGCAGAATTTGCTTTTAAAATGACAGTTACTGTTCAATGTAAGAAAAACTGCACTGATGTAGTTAATATAGAATTTTTTTACTAGTTTGTGTTAAGCATGCGTAAATTTACTCACATTATTGGGTTCAAAAATGTCTTTAGCTTACATCAGTCGTTGGTACACTTCGAATTCACACATGTGAATACTTTGCGAAACAAAATAGTCGCTTGATGTCGAATTTTTTGTTTCATATTTGATTTCATTAGCACCAAAAAAAGACAGTTGAATGCTTCCGTAATCTATAGAAGAATCTGCCAGCAATCTTCACAAACGACCACTAGAAAGCAGAATTTAACATCAAAAATCTTGTCATTAGCAAAAAATTTACTTGCATTAATTTATGACAATTTTAGAAATTCTTTTTAACTTGTTTTGCGTTGAAGATGCTGAGATTGATTGATGTGTTTGCTGGAGAAGTTCCTACATGACAACTGTTTTATTAGGTGTGAAACTTCATGATGGACCCCAATTCTCGAGAAAAATCCATCTGAACTCTTACACATGGTCCTTCCAGATCATAGAACCTTAATTATCGTGAGGGAAAACCAGTCACAATCCACAACATTAATTTGTACAATCGCTTTATTGATCTGTGACTGGCAGTAAAGTGCACTGCGTACTAGATTTTCACGTATTTACAAAAAATTTACGGTACGGTGAGCCTGGAAAGAAAAGAGGTCCAAAAAATTGAAAGTAAAACAAAAGTGTTGAATGCAAATAGTTAAAGTTGGGAAAAATTGTTTGGGTATGAACGGATTAGAACTTTTTCTATGGAAGTATTCAATAATGAAGGTAAAAATACTGTATCATGACATAAGAATTAGATTACTCAGAAGCACGATCGGAGGTTGGAAAAAAAACGCCAGTATTTCATGCACTTGCTTTAGTCTGCTTTGAGAGTTACATTGCAGGCCTCAACGTAGAGAAGGAGCTACATTGAATCAATGAGCAACACAGAATCAATGGATTAATGAATTAATTTTCCTTTACTGTTCCTCTCTTGCAGGAGCGTAGTTATTGGATGCGTGCTCATGTTTTTAGCTGTAAGAAAATGCACCAAAACATTTATTTCCAACGAAATGCTGAAGTTTCATTTAAATTCAGGTTCGTGTAATATAACGCATTTTAAGCTCAAGCTCGCGTTATTCAAATAAATTCTTCAGTAACCTTAAAAAGGATGAAATTAAATTAGCTCGTGTTCCCTCCGGTAGTGGTCTCTTAGGCTGTTATCTGAACGCCGAGAATGTTGCAGAAAGAAGGCGCCCCTGCAACGCCTACTGGAGACCTGGTCCAGATTACTGCCGTCCACAGCTCCAGACATGAACACGAGGAGGAAAAGAGAATTGTGGCGTATCTAGTTTTCATAATTGAGGCAGGTCCATTCCTTATGACTGAGGCATATCTAGGCCTTATAATTGAGGTATATTTAGTTCCTATAATTGAGGCATGTCTAGGCCTTATAATTGAGGTATATCTAATTCTTATAACTGAGGCATGTCTAGGCCTTATAATTGAGGCATGTCTAAGCCTTATAATTGAGGCATGTCTAGGCCTTATAATTGAGGCATGTCTAGGCCTTATAATTGAGGTATATCTAATTCTTATAACTGAGGCATGTCTAGGCCTTATAATTGAGGTATATCTAATTCTTATAACTGAGGTATATTTAGTTCTTATAATTGAGGCATGTCTAGGCCTTATAATTGAGGTATATCTAATTCTTTTAACTGAGGCATGTCTAGGCCTTATAATTGAGGCATGTCTAGGCCTTATAATTGAGGCATGTCTAGGCCTTATAATTGAGGTATATCTAATTCTTTTAACTGAGGCATGTCTAGGCCTTATAATTGATGCCTGTTCAGTCCTTGTAGAAGAGGTATATTCAATCATATACGAGGCATAACTAGTGCTTATGAGTAATAACTAGTCCTTCTAAACGCAACATTTTGAGTTATAAGATGATGTATCTTTAATCATTATAATCAAGTATTTACTTAGCCATGCAAGTGCACAGAGAGAAACATCTTTCAACCATTACTGTTGTGTAGTACATATTTAGTTTCATTGGGACTCAATTTTGGAGTACTATCATTGCATTCTGTATGCTCACGATGGTGGGCACTGAACACACATCAAAAAAATTTCGAAGCGTAGAAAAACTAGAATTTGAGGCGCGCACATTACATGCACTGTGTACTCGTGGTATATTTGACCGCATTAAGAACATTAGACTCAAAAATTACTTCCTGAGTGACGCAGGAATTACCACGCTTTACGTTTACACATGTTTAGAACTTTGACTATTGTTGATCTTTGATCGTCCTCGTCTCGTGAACTTTAACGTTTACATTTCCTGTGATCCTGCATCCCCTATGACATATGCATACTGTTCATCTATATATATCATCCCATTCCCTGAAACTCTTCTATGCATTCTTAAAGCCTTTGTTTTGATGTTTTATTCTTACTAGGATTGCTTGCATTAAAAACTACACTTGTTTAATGGAGAATCGCTTCATGCTCAGGATCATGGCATCGCTGGACTACAATAATCCTAAGTAGTTTCTCATGTCTCCTGTGCGCTGATTGTTATTTCCTGTAACCCCAGTCAATGTCGTTGAAAGTCTCAGCACCCGAGCACCGTTGAAGCCACACTTTGCCTCTTACAAACACATGGGAGTAAAAGTATTACAAGTACAGTTCCTGCTCACATCACACGACATCGAAGCTTTGCACGCCCTCTCACAGCTTCAGTGAGGGGCAATTGAATCAATGTATGTGGAACAAGCCATTAACGGGGAAGCTGACTGTGAACTTCAACAATTTTAAAATTCATCTCCAGTTTCAGGGACGACACTGAAAAATGCGAGTTAGCTGGATAACTCAGCAGAGTAAGGGTAGTCTGAGAACAAATGCGCTGGAGCTAGTAGCATTTCTTGGTACCAGTAAGCACAGGTTAACGTCTTTGAAATTACTTGACACAAAACCTGCTGTGCAGTTTGCTGGCCGTTCGTGAGCAGTTCATAAGCAGTTCATGAGCAGTTCATGAGCAGTTCGTGAGCAGTTCGTGAGCAGTTCGTGAGCAGTTCGTGAGCAGTTCGTGAGCAGTTCGTGAGCAGTTCGTAAGCAGTTCGTAAGCAGTCTCTACTAACGTAGAAGAGACATCTCTTATTCCGTTCTCTAACACTAACGCTGAGCAAGCACTACACCTTGCAGAATGACTTTACTTTTAGAATCAACTGAACTCCATAAGTTCATTGGATTTCATAGGAGTATTTCAAGAAAACAATTCTAATTATGTCCCTGACGTTGTGCGAAAATAACGTTTTAAGGCGAAGTGGCTTCAGACGTGAATTATTGTGCAGCCACCAACATTAATTAATGTTCTGTTACCGTTATAATTATGTGAACATATAATGTTACCATATTTTCCATTATAAAATGTCAAAAATTTCCAACACATGACAACAGTGACCACCACCAAAACTCTATTGCTTCTATCAAGTAAACAATTATTAACATTATTATTGTTTCGGATGTTATAAATTTACATTATCATTACTGATATGATTTTCATTGTTATTATCAGTATTGGGTATTGTTGTAATCATAATCACCATCGTTAAGTATTATTTTTATAAATTTTTTAATAATTATGCTAATAATTTTCATTATTATGACATGATAATGAGAGCACGCTCGTCCGAGGCCGCGCTGCGCGTGCCCCGTCATCCAGTCCTCCCTCTCTTCCTCAAACACCCCCAGGGGGACACACAATAGACAAGCTGTAAAACAGAGCTGCGTACAAATTAACATTGCTAATGCACTTTTACAAAGCGTCCCTGCGCCAACGTTTGAGCTCCGTAAAGAAAAGGGAATGAAATGTACACCCACCTAAGGCGCAAATCTACAAGTCTAAACGTGCTAGATTCGCGAAAAGCTGCGAATAGGGGAGTCGGAAAAGGGCGTATGAACGGATTGCTTGAATGAAGCATGCTATTTTTGTAAGGGTTCTAACATGACTGCAAGAAAAAGTAATTTCAGTCTTAAGATTGGACGGAGTATTTGGTTTCTGTACTCCAAATAATAATGCCGAATAGTAAGAACTGATTTCAGGGTTGCACCCTCACACGCGCCTAAAATAAAATATAAGTATTCAAGTCAGCTATGCGCTTCCAGTATCACTGCACCCATCCCTAGAGTTATTTATATTCATTCATAAGAATACTGTATAGATTGCTAAAGTAAAATTTCAATGTAAGTACTGTGACTTCGCAGCTATTCTTTTTGAAATTGTTATAGAAACATACACAACGTCTGGCTTTCCTGTACGACCATAATACACAATCTTAGAATTATTATCACTCAAGCTATAAGTGTCTGTTATGACCAGCAGGTGTTACAAACTTGAGAAGAGTTTGAATCACGCAACAAAGGATGACAGCCCATTCATAGTAAGTTTGCAGGCATATGAGAGAGCTGTCTCGATACAACAATGCGGTGCTATAACGGCCGTGAGCAACATTTGCCTCAACACGTTTCAATAAAGCACTGCAACACAAACCAGAATTCATGGACTCAGAAGGTCACCCAAACACAGATCTTGCCTCAGTATTCAGGGCAAGTGTAGAACAGACGTAAATGTGATACGGCTGTTCAGTGAGTGGCATCATTGCTGAATGATAGGTACGAGTAGGTCATGTTCCAGGGGGCGTAGAACATGAGAGGGTTAGAATAGAATAGAATAGAATTAGGCTATAGGAACGAACCTTCTGGCCCATTCTTGGGTCGGATAAAAACTTCGATAATTATTCGGTTGTATACCCAAGTCCCATGCCGTATTTCTAGCCGCGTCAACCATGTCGGCAGCGGGATTCGAACCCGGGTCTTTCCACTCGCAAGCAGATTCGCTCACCAGTCGACCAAGCTGGTGACAGTCGACCAAGCTGGTTACTCTTCTTTATCGTCCTGAACTCAAAAGAACCTTCCACTAGCAAACCCTTCACATCTAGATTCTTATGTTCTTGTCTATTACTTTCAAGATAAAAATATGTATCCAGTGGACATTAGTCTCATCAATTCAGCATGAGCGACTGAATCCTTTTGTATAAACTACTTGAATTTCATGCACTTGAGCTTAAAGATCCCCACATATCGGTCCAGAGCGAGACTGGAAGTGCACTGGCAATTTACAGTCTTTTCTTTACAATCAATTCACTCTGGCAGTTTATGGTTTTCCCTTTGAATGTAATTCACTCTCGCAATTGACGACCTGCACTTTACAACAAATACAGTTCGCACTGGCAATTTTAAGTTTTCATTTTACACACAACTGACAATGCACGGTCTTCAGTGTGCACTTAATTCACACTGACAATCAACGATCTTCTCATCTCATAGAGTAATTCACACTGACAATTAACGGCATTCACCTAACAGACACAGTACACAGTAAGCATTAACGAACAGTTCTAGAAAAACTGTTTCACAACAACTTTAGCATGAATGTTTTTTTCAATTCATCACCCTGTTCTAGTCACTGAAAATGTTCTCTTTAGGAACCCTGACATTCAATTCCTGGAATGGGACTAAGAATATCATCTATTGCTAACACTGTTCATGATTTTAAAAATCATATAGCGTAAATGTATTAGATAATTACATCATAGAATGTTGTTTCTGCTAACTTTCAAAACTTGATTAACATCTTAAGATATTTTGTGTCAAATTTTATTACGCATTCACACCAATAAATATATTAACGGGGAATTGTGAAAACCTTTTAACGACGAATCGAAATGCAAAAGACCTTACCTGAGTTACATGAATAAATGGTTGAGACGGTACATAGTCGAATTAAGTTGTCCGGATATTATTCCGTAGCATTTCAACACTGGACAATACAAGCTATAAAATAAACACCCGCCCAATGCTTCATGAAATACAAGAGAGCTCTTTAAAAACAGTTTTATAATTTTGCAATCACCAACATACCTAGAATGTAGCACATAAAAGGCATAACTGGAATGAAATGTAACCCGAAACGATGATATTTAAATATCCTGGCTATCAGCCACAAGTTCATTCGGTTAGCTAATAATTGGTGCATATTAGTCCGTACCTACTGTTGGCTCTTAAGTTGCTTTGTTTATCTCATCGTTCCGTGACACATGAAGATTTAATAAGATGAACAAAAAGAGGCTTACCTTGAGTCCTTCGATGACGTCACGACAGTGATCGGCGGATACCCTCGACGTGACAGAGACAGTCAGCCCGTGGTAGAGGCCGTTCAGTAACTCCAGGCGACTGGTCATTGGAGTGTTATATATGTGACGACCCTGATCACTCTGATAACCCTTCGTGTCATCCACTCGTTTCTGCGGAACACTTTTCGAATCACTGATTGCCTCTGATTTGGACGCCATTTCTACATCTAAGCTGGATTTCACAGGCTTATCATTCAAATGCAGCTTTTTTCCGGAATTTTTAGAATAGTTTTCATGCTTATTTTTCTCACTAATCTCCTTCAATGTACCATCGCCTTTTACGTTCCCTTTGTGACCTTCAGCATCATTTTTTGAGCTCTGGTAGCTATGATGGTCCCGCTTGTGGGTTTTGTGATTCATAAGCTCGGAATCATCGGTTCTTTTCGGCTTGAAATCTTCAATGTATACCGAATGCATTAATTTTTCCATCTGATCAATCAAGGTTCCTTCCGAAGAAAGAATGTCCGCGTTTCTTTGACTCTCTGCGGGCTGAGACGAAGGCTTGTGCAATTTTTCTGAAGAATTACTCGCGATCGGAATTTTGCGACTGGAATTCGATTGATAGTCAGACAACCTACGGCCAGCGTCTTTCTCGCTCACCTCAGGCACAGGGTGACTCAGAACTTCCTCTCCAACATGCTTTTTATCGGCAAATTTTTGCGATTCGTTGGAGGACTTGGACCTCCGTTTTCCCGGCTGAAAATTCAATTGGCCTCCGAGTTGAGCGACTTTCGTGCCATCTATTTCTTGACGACCCTTTGATTTCATACTTCCTGACGGGCTAGAAAGTCTTTGTGTGTTCTGCTCAAGCACGACTTGGGAGTCGGAAACTTGTGTCGCAACACCTTCAGTTCTCTTACGGTGGGCCTTATTTTGCCTGGTCTTCTTAGAGACGTGATGTCTCTCCTTGGGATTCCGAGACAGTTTTTCTTGCTTCTTAGCTGGTTTCGAAGACAACTTGGAGCCGTGCTTTTTGTTGTGAGAAACTTTGAGGCTTTGTTTGAAGTTTTCAAGAAGATGTGGTGGATGTGATGAAGACAATCGGGCATCAGAGTCAGGATTCAGAATGGCATCGTTGGAAGGACTGCCATCAGTGTTCCCTGATTTATTATCTTCCCGATAAATGGTAGACGATGAGATGTCATCAGACGTGTGACCAGCATCGTTCGTTTTTCCTTTGGATGAAAGATGCTGATTAAAATTATGATGCTTTTTGGGTAGATCCAAAGAGCTCATCGACTCTGTTGAAGCTGCTTCTGCTCCGCCTGTTCCATGAATATCTTCTTTTGGGAGATTTGCTTTGTGATGAGATCCCATTGATTGGTGATCATATTTATGGCTTCTCTTTTCGTAGTATCCGAATGCATTTGCATCGTGAACTGAAAAAGGCTTCAAATCACTTATTTCCGGAAACTTGGTCGAGCGAGGTCTGGCATGCTTTTCATGGAGATATTCAGGCAGTTTAGGCGAGTGATTTTCATGTTTAAATCGTTCTTCATGAGTCAAGAGGGACAGAAATGTCTCTTCTCCTCCCGATTTGCCCGATCCAATGTCTAGATCACCAGGTGTGTCCCGAACCTTTTTTAGACGTGCAAGATCATGGTCTTCATTGACCATTTGATCCTTTGCATGATTCTTGCCTCCAGGAACTGAAAACTTGAACAGTCTTCCTCCAGAGCTCTTTGTCTCACTTGCAGCGTGACGAAGCTTTATACGATCAGTGTCAGCGGCTTCAGCCGCTAACAGAAAATGCACCATAATAAGCAAAGGCAGCCAGAGACCTTGCCCTCTGACAAAAGTAAAGCCTTTGGCTTCTCTGTGCATCAGTTGCATTTTACCGCAGTCTCGACTAGATTTTTCGAACACTTTGTCTTCATCGTCTAGAAAGTAACCATCTTTCCTGGGCGACAGGTGGTGTCCGTAACACTTTCGAGCTTTCTCTTTCGGCTCATTTATCACTCTGGCGTTGTTCTTCACTTTCTTTTCCCCAACAACACTTAATTTAGGGACACTGCAGACCGTTTTCACCAGATGAAGGCAGGGGTTTTGATGGACCCAGCACTTTTGAAAGGAGCTCTGAGTTTCTCCAGAGGAAAAGAATTCGTTTTTGATACTTTCAGTGGGGATGAATCGCCTCCCTATCCTCGATCTCCTAAAATGGAACAAACGACATTCGGCCGATCCACTCGCGCCCATTTTTCACCGAATACCAACCAAGGTGGCTTTAGGAAAAATATGGCCTTCGGATGAGTGTCGTTTGTCGGGATTTCCTCTATTGAGCTCGCCAAATAGAGCTGTTTGTGTTTAAAAAGAAACCTTGGCCCAGGCACATCTTATGTAGCAGCCAACCGTCAGGAGCCGTAGACTCCTGGCGAGAGGAAAGTTTGACTTCGTCTTAATGGGATTTTGATTGCCCAGCTTTGAGTCCTTAACTCATTTTAATGGGAGCGATTTTCTCGGCCTGGCAGTGCATGCTCAAGCACTTAATCTGTAAAAAAGAAGGAAGTCCATTACACACATGCAGTAACTCTTCAGTGACATTCACACTTATCATGGAAAAGTAGATATCGAGATACGTGAAATTTCTTGTCTCGCTTGCACACATCTCAACTGTTAATCTTGTGTATGCTAAAGAAACAGAACAAAAAAGTCCTAAACTAATAATTATCTAAAATATGCTACAGTCAACGCTTTTCAATACAAATTAAAATAAAAAGTTTACTAGTAGTTATCCGAGCACTGGAAAAATTAATAGATAATGTATTATGTAATTATATACAGAAACATATAAGAATGAATACACAATAAAATACCGTAACAAAAACTTGAAATAAATCATCAAACAGGTATCCTATACTTGTTTTATGACTATCACTCTGAGAATATTGATACAGTTTAGCAAAAGAAGGTTTAGGCCTATTCTTCGTGATGCATCAGGCAATCAATGGTCGCTATCATTAATTGCACTGACCAAACGATAACCAATAAAATTTTTGTGGATAAATTGTGAAACGATATCAATGTACGACGTACTTTGAACCGTCTCCCGGAAGCTGTTAAGTATCTATTTAATTCTACCTACAAAACACGAGATGAAAAGGGCATGAAAGGCGGCCAAATCGATGGGCAGCAATCGACGCTAATTTCTGAGCACTGAACCATCGATGAATTAAATTTTTGTGTGGAGGCGAAGCAAGTAATTAGGCTAATTACCCTCCAGCACGGACGTTCCCTCAGCATAGTCCCTCACTCTGCTGGAGTGCTGCAAAAATTTGCGACACACAGAAAGAATTCGGTGATAAGCGATTGCTGCGCACGCATGAACAACAAACCTCATTCTGTCCCCACAGTTCTCTCCCCCTTCTATTACTATTTCTCTTTGCCCCTCTCCCTATGAAAATATTTTATTAACCGATATAATAGAATAAATAGAGCTTTCTGAGGAAAATTTTCCAAGGAAATAGATCCTGTTTTATACGCTGAATATGGGAAACTAATTTTTAAGCTATAATGTGAAGCTATTAAGTGAATACAAGCTTTCTAAACAGCAGATGTTTGAAGGAAAAGATTTACTAACACACACTCCCTCTGGTCGGAATCAGTTGGTGCATACAATTTTTGACATTGGTCGGAAGCAGTTGGTGACGAGGGAGAAAAATGTAAAAATATAATTCATATATTATATTTTCAACGTTATACATTATACCTTGGAAAAAGTACAAGAAACAAAGATTAAGAATAAATTTTCCAAATATTACCTGCAAAATTATTGCCAGAATATTTTCCCGACTGTGTACGAACTGTTTCTGACAAGAGAATGTCTTGATCATGTTAATTAGATTCAACGAATCATACGCAATACTTTGAGAAAAAACGTAAAACTTCCTTTCAAGAGGAAGAAGTTCATACACACATCTGAGACTGTCGAAATTAACCTAGAAGCTGCAACAACAGTTATCAAAATAAATTGTCCAAATAAATATTTTCTTCATACATATGCAATGCTCACGATTCATCAATAATGCCAATGGCTCTTATCAATTTGGCTCACCGAGTTATCCCTATACGTATGGCTCAGACAAAAAATATTTTTTCGATACTGTTGACAACACAAGCAGAAGTGGAGCAAGCGTCACGACGGGAGAAAAATGTTATGAAGAGCAGCTCAGCTTTAGTCAAAATTCAGTATGGGGAGTGCAGGAGTGCGTAAGCAGGATATAATGCAATGAATAAAAGAGCTTCAACATTGTACTGATAGCTGAGCGGCTAGACGCGCTTTCGATCCTGAAAATATCGGAGCGCTAGCATTCTAACGCACGATATCTTTTCCGTTCAATGAATAGGAATTTAGGATTCTTACGGTATAATCTTCGGAAATTAACGGAAATTTATGGCGCTATGGGCATGAGCTTGGACTTGAAAACTTTGAGATTAAGATGTTAGGGAAGTTAGAGTGGGTTTAAGAAAATTACTGGAATTGATTGCTGCTTGAAATGAATGTTCAATCTTTATGCATGAGTTAACGTATTTTAAAAAGTTACATGATCATAGAAGTACGCATAAGTCAACTCAATATAATTGACGGATCCTGAGCAAGGTAACTCCATAAAGAATGTTTGAACCACTTGTAACTCTTTGAATTTTTTATCGGTGAGCCAAGTTTATAAACCTGTTAAGTATTATCTCCGGCGTTTAATGATTACTCAAAAAAAGGACTTTTTTAATGTTGCCAGTCAAATATCGGTGCAAAGTGTACAAATGACATGGGAATGACCGTCGACTGCACGTCTATAATCATCATTACCGTCATTTCCACTAATGAAAACAACTCAAATAGTTCCAAACTCAAACTAATTCAAGGGAATTTTGAATTGAAAACAAATTATTACTTCCTATTGATTGAAAATGAACTGGTGAGTTTGTGTCCGGTAGGCAGTAGACATCAAAGAAAAATTAAGCAGTGTCTGAGGTCGAGTTTTGAGTGTATGTACGACTGGATTTGCTTACCCGGCCGCAGTGATGCTCCTCTTTCCCAATTCAACTGCGCCGTTCAATGATCCTTCATTGCCGTAAATAACTACAACTTTCCATAATTTATTTCCTCAAATCACCGTAATTCAAAAAAGTTGAATCGAATCACTTGTGCATTTCACGTGGAACTAAATACTGAATTTGATCAGTACACCTGGGACCTTTACGCCTTTTAGATTCGTGTATGGTCTGTGTACCTTGCACCTGTAGGATCTCCTAGGATCTGTGTACCTAAGGCTTGTACATATTAGGACTTGTAGGATCAGTATGCTCGTGATCGTATTTGTTGTTAACATTAGCTGACGCAGATGACTTATTCATTTATTTTTCGTGTGGGGTAAAGTGTTCGAATAGAATAGAATTAGGCTATAGGAACGAACCTTCTGGCCCATTCTTGGGTCGGATAATTACTTCGATAATTATTCCGTTGTTTACCCAAGTCCCATGCCGTATTTCTAGCCGCGTCAACCATGTCGGCAGCGGGATTTGAACCCGGGTCTTTCCGCTCGCAAGCAGATTCGCTCACCAGTCGACCAAGCTGGTGATCTGTGTACGAACAGATCTGTGCACGAACAACATGCTGGTGATCTGTGTACGAACATTGTTGTCTGTGACTGACTGCACTATCTAATTACTTGCAGTCAGTCTCAATGTTAGAGATATTGAAAAGTCTCAAAAATCTTCCCTGAATGTGAACGCAAAATTACGATCTTGTAAACACTAACAACAATTATTTTCGTAGTATTTAATATGCGAATATTTTGTACAAGAATACAAAATATTTTCGATGTTTCTTTTCCCCAATTAAATTTCTTTCATATTGCAATTCTGATAAGCAAAGAGCGTTCGCTAATCCTTGATTAGTTTTGATATCAATCACCGTAGACTGAGCACGACTTTATTGATCATTAAGATTTTAAAAGAAATACTAAGAAAATTTAGCGTTTTTTTCACTTTAAATTCTAAATGAACTTGCATTTTAAGCACAGTGATCATTTATTTATCAGTTAATGATAAGAGTTTGAAAAAAAAATGAGAAAATTCATATATTTTTAAAAGATCCAAACCTTTGAGAAGATCCAGCTCTTCTGAGAAATTATAGCTCACTGCAAACGTGAATTATTTATTCAGTATAAATTCTCATTTCAGCTGAGTACACACCACTCGAAACTTTCATGCTTCATTTTAATGAGGCTGCAGTTTTGTGCACACAGTGGAGGGATAGTCTTCACACCTGCTGTCCGAGATTAAATGTTCATCGCTATGCAAAAAAAAATCAATTGCAAAAACAGGGAAAAGGATGATTTTTTATATTTGCTGCCCTGGAGTGAGTTTGTCTTTGTAGTGAAATAATCCACGGAAAGTATGTGAAGTAGTAAATCCTAATCACTGCTTAATTAGAATGATTATTTTATTCAGTAATTTAACTAGTATCTGAACTAGTAGATAATTCTACCAATTGGCTTCTTGATAAAATCTTAAGTGGTATAATATAATAACTAGTTTATTAGAAAATTTTACCTAATTTTCCACCCCAATGACAACAGGCTGCATGCACTGAACACCAAGTAATATATATAGTATTACCGCCCTGGAATGAATGCAATGCCATTCGAACCGTAAATAATTTCTTACTCTCATTACTGACTGGAATGCAGCTGACCAGTTAATAATCTATTACTGCTATTACTGAATGCAATGTCAACACCTCATCAGCGTCAGCTGCATGCAAGCGCCGAGGCAATATTACCAGCGCAATTACGGCTCGCTAGATTGACGCTAGCACGCGTCAAAATAAGTACCGTGATATTACCCAGGTTCACAACAAGTTAATGGCAAATTCTAGCGAAGTTAAGTGAGAAAAATTTATTTATCCCCCATACTCGTGCATATAATTAATACATTCACCCAGTTCAAACAATAAGCGTCATTTTCGCGCAGAATTTAATTCATTTTTTGACAAGTCAGACAGCGAATACAATTTTAGCTTTATTTTCTAGTACTTTTATTTAAACATTCAATTAATTTACTAGCCGTCTTTAAATTGTTGATCCCATCCTTTCAAGGGCGATTTTCATTTTGTACGTGGTCGCTGAAAGTTGATGGATGTAATTTTAGCAGCAAGATGTACTGTAAATGCATAAGATAATTACATTCAAGGCATTTACTCCAACAGATCAGGGCCATGCATTCTTCAGAAGCAGCGGCTTTGCAACCGCAACGTTCTATCAGATAAGGTGACATGGAGCGTTCCTTCGCAGCGGTGGTGAAGAAACGTTGCGATAACTAAATGTTATTTTTATCTATACAGAACTAATTACACTTCATAACACAGAATTAAACAAAACTCATAAGCCTCAGGCAAAACACAGAGCAGCGACTCTTTGTATGAAAAATAGCTCATACAACTGGTGGATGACGTCATTTATCAAACAGCGCGTCCGTATTCAATACGAAGTAAACAGACTCTTCAAACTCTGATTTTGAACTGGTTTCACATTCCAATAGAATCAAATCATAAAGCATTCATATCTGAAGTTTCAAATCTGGTTGTAAAACTGTCCAGCACCTTTTCAAGGGCTTATTAATGTACAAAGACATAGCGAGATGTTCATAGCAGTCATCTAGTCAAAAATTTAAGCAATTTTATGTTATTCGTAGAATAATAAGAGATTGAAACTGATTTTTAGTAAACAAACTGAAAAATTTCTAAATTACCATGTTGACTGCGATAATTTTATTAATTTTGGCCCAAAAATCTGACGTTTTTTATGTATATAATAAATTCCACCACTCGTATAAATGGCGGCCTGTACAATAGAATAGAATGAGGCTATAGGAACGAACCTTCGGGCCCATTCTTGGGTCAGATAATTACTTCGTTAATTATTCGGTTGTTTACTCAAGTCCCATGCCGTATTTCTAGCCTCGTCAACCATGTCGGCAGCGGGATTCGAACCCGGGTCTTTCCGCTCGCAAGCAGATTCGCTCACCAGTCGACCAGTCAAATACCTTAGCAACAAGCGTCCCTTGTTGCTAAGGATCCCGTGTGTGAGCCACTAGCTATCTTGTCCATGAGAAATGATTCACCTTAGTTCTTTATTCTCATCGTTTCGTTCAGAAGTTAAGCAAAATTACATGAAAAACTAGTAAAATATGAATGGTAATATACGCAGCATTTCGTTCAGTTGAAAAATAACTTGATCGCTATTGGGCTAATTATTGTGCGTTCCTGTAGAGCAGGGGACATAATTATGCAATGTAAAGAGGAGAGCACGCCCTCGTGTCGCTGCTGTGCCTTACACGGACCGCTGGAGCTATGGAAATGCTTATCAAAACTCACGTCGTATATCAAATTAAAATTTAATGAATATCATTATTATATTTCACACAGTACAGTACCACAAAGTGCAGTATAAATCTACGGTTCATGGCGTTAAGTTTTTAATTCTACTTGCTAACATCTCAAGATTAGTGCTGATGATACCAGCGATTTTACATCGTATGTTGTGCAGTTTCAAGTAGGGGTTCTTAGAAGCCATTCATGAGTCTCATAGAGGTCGTTTTTCCGATCTTTGCGCCATGCGTCGCAGCAGGCAGGATCAAAATACAAAAATATCAACAAACTATCATCAAACAACAGATACTACTTACATCTGTTTTGTATCCTATAATTACTGATGATTAGGGGAGTGATGAAGATAATTGCGAATGATCGTGTCTACTGACAGTGATTATGATTGAAGAATACCTAACGCTGATGACAATAAATTTTAAGCGAAGCAAATTACCCAAGAAAGAACGACCTTCCACACCTGTAGACAGCAGACCATATATTTACCTTAAATTGCTGTCTGTGTGACATATAAATAACAGAATGAATATTGACCTTCAATAACAGTCTGTGCTCCCTGTGAATAACAGAACAAATATTCACCTTAAATCAATGCCTGTGCAGGCAGCGACCACATACAGAGGCTTGTCTCATATATTCAATAAAAAATTGCAAAAACTGTCAAATTCTTAATAGTCTTATACTCGAGCAGTGTTGTACCCAAGATAAGAAATACAAGAAAACTCGAATGTTGAAACGAATGTTTGAAGCGCTGCTTCCAGATAATTTGTTCACAAAAATTTATGAGGTCCCTTTAATTTTTATCGTTCCGTTAACGTTTCTAAAGTACCAAGTTCTACGAGATCATTCTCGACATGCGTATTTTATAATATACTGGGTGCGGTAAATTGATCTCTTACATTTGTAGGTTTATTGTACGCAAAATCGAGTAAAGGATGAATTTTCTTAAGCGTTTTTTATTTTTTCTATTGTATTTCATTAAATTTTTTCACTCTGTTGAAGCATTTCTGTACGCTTTTTTTTTCTCTATGTAAAGCTACAAATGTGGGAGATTATTTAACTGCGCCCTGAAGCAGAGATGAAGTTTGTCTCACATTACAATGAAGCTGAGGAGTATTTGCTTTATCACCAGCTTGGTCGACTGGTGAGCGAATCTGCTTTCGAGCAGGAAGACCCGGGTTCGAATCCCGCTGCCGACATGGTTGACGCGGCTAGAAATACGGCATGGGACTTGGGTAAACAACCGAATAATTATCGAAGTAATTATCTGTCCCAGAATGGGCCAGAAGGCTCGTTCCTATAGCCTCATTCTATTCTATTCTATTCATTCTATACTATTCTATTCCTCAGTGCTGGGCTGTGGCTAAGAATTAGCCTCGTTCGTAGTACCTTGCACTTGAGTGACCTTGTGAAAAATCTGCAATTCACACCTTGAGTTACGAATGAACACGATTAATGAAACGAGCTACAAGAGTTTTATGTATTCCAGCCTCTGGCATTCCATCCAATTGAAGGAATATCTTGCAAAAGTATTTTTTTATTTACAGTTCATGGAAAGTCAAGTTAATGGAAAATTCAGTTCATGGAAAGTCAAGTTCATGGAAAATTTAGTTCATGGAAAGTCAAGTTCATGGAAAGGGAAGCATCTCACTTTACTTCACAATTAAACTATGCATAAAGCATCAGATATTGGTAAGTTTCATAAAACAAAACATTGCCGGTAGAGATATCACTACCAGCACAAAACTAAATTTTAAGATCCATGTGATGGAACATTCATCTTCATTTTATAATGCTTTCATCTTTACTTGATGATACTCTCACCTTCCCAAAACGATGCTTTTAATATTACACCATAGTGCTTTCGTCTCTATGCAATGGTGCCTTTGTTTTTTATACGATGGTGCTTTCATCTTTATATGATAGCGTTTTCGTTTCCACATGACGGGGCCCTCATCATCAGATAATGGAGACGACCATCCCTAGTAATTCTTGTCTTATGGACAATTTCAGGCAGCTAATCATGTATTAAACAGAAACTAGCATGTACAGGGTATGGCAAGACTATCTCACACATTTTTAGCTTTCCACAGTGCAAAAGCGATGCTTGCTCATCTAATACAAATTGGCAGCTGAAAACTAAATCAATCAAAATAACATTGCATGTACACATCAAAAATAACAAACATTTTTCGTTTTTGGCTCTGTTTGCTTTTTACTGAATCTACCAGCGTATCCAATCATTTTGCTGCACTGCAATACTCAGTATGCTGACAAACGTCTATTTTATGAAAGATTTTGCAAAGCTAAGAATTTTAGGAATATATGTCCCTATGAAATTATTTCCAGCCATAAATTTCGTAGGTATTGAAATAATGATAAGTTGAAAACTACTTTACTGAAGTACAAAGAAATTTCAGTGGAAATTTTCAGAAATAGATGCTATACTAATTTACAACGTTTGTTGATTCTACAGGGTGTGGCAACATAACTTCCTTTTTTTCAAAAGAAGTTCTTTTCAAAAAAAGAGTTATTTTGCCGTACCCTGTATAAGATAGTATGAAATTGGCACGCGGTATTCATGTGCCACTATCATGCGTAGTGATAGTACGTCTCAACAGCGCTGTGCAGAAACGTAACTTGAGCTAACAGACTGCAGGTTGGCTAGAAAATAACAACAAAAAAGACCAAACCGCAACCCTCGAACATTTTTTGGCTTGTTGCAATTAAGAACCGGACACTCCGAGCGCTAGCCAACTCTAGATCACGCAACAGAAATTATTTAAAACATATTTTTTATTTCTGCATGTGCTTCCCCAAGTAAATAAAAACTCAATTTTTTCATTTTTTTATTAAACGCTATTTAGTAATTGGTCTGTTTTCCATTATTAGAAACATTTTTAATACGAATCTTTAGAAGTGATTTTAAGTAAATAAGGGTTACATGTATGACAAACTAAAACACCGCCAAAACTCTACGCTGGCTGCAAAATTTTTCACCACACACCACAAAGCAATCACCACACACCTCAAAACAGAGTCACCACACACCTCAAAACAGAGTCACCACACACCTCAAAACAGAGTCACCACACACCTCAAAACAGAATCAC
>VCRD01002506.1:1614-18778 GCA_006783055.1 Trinorchestia longiramus | reverse complement strand
TGCTTTCAACAAATATAACGAGTGACTGCTTTGAACAAACATAACGAGTGACTGCTTTGAACAAACATAACGAGTGACTGCTTTCAACAAACATAACGAGTGACTGCTTTGAACAAACATAACGAGTGACTGCTTTGAACATACATAACAAGGGACTGTTTTGAGCGCTAACACACAGTTTTTAAAATGTTTTTCTCATTAATATGCCTCGCACGTTTCAAAGAACAAATTTCTATGTAAGATATTTTTTTCATTCTCTCATTCATGCTGAAAGTACGCCAGTTCTATGTTCCTTTTTCGATAAAATAAATTCTGTCCATCCTTTGGCGAAGCCTGTACAGCCTAGCATTTTCATAGCAGTTTAATCAAGTGCATATCTATCATTGGTTGAATGCAAATTATGCGTAAGAAAATTTTCTTTTACCAACAAGGAAATTATCAGTCGTATATGTAAGTATACACAATCATTTCGATATTGAATTACATTTTTACATGAACGGAGTGGTAGTGCTCTACTATAGAGTCCTTAAATCTAACCTGTAATTTTCTTCTGGCTCCTGAGCTGGTAATTTTACCCACATCTACATATACCGATTATGCGAAAGAACTCCTGGAAATCAATTATTCCTTTTCGCATTCATATAAATAATTGTCTGACCATTGCAGAATAATGGAGTGCTTAGACAATAGAAACTTACTAGTCAGTGTATAGATTTAAACAGACCACATCCAGATACGCTCCCGACACGAGCAGTAGACCCTGTGCAGTGCAAGCCAGTCTCCTAATTTGAAGTCCAGAGCGCCCGTCCTCGCTAACGAAGCTTTGAATTCTATATGACCCCTTCAACTGAACTTTATTATAGAATGACACAGTAATCCTGGAGGGGTCCAGGATGGATAAATTGATAGAATGAACACAGGAGTGATGGATAATAGAACAAGTCTACCTTGAACGTTCATGATGAGCTTGGCTTTAGCGTTGAATTACGGTGTACAGGAGAATGCACGTCCTATACAGCACGCTAATGAGACAATTAAATTGATAACGTGACAAGATACAGCTTAATTTAAATAAGTTATAAAAAAGATACATATCTTGATGTTTCGGTTGTCAAATGTCTCTAGGTTGCGAAGATGTATCCATGTTGCCACAATGTATCTATGTTGCCAAGATGTATCTCAGTCGCCAAGATACATCAAGGTTGCCAAGATGTATCTCAGTCGCCAAGATACATCAAGGTTGCCAAGATGTATCTCAGTTGCCAAGATGTATCTCGGTTACCAAGATACATTTAGGTTGGCAAGATGCATCTCAATTGCCAAGATACATCAGTCTTGCCAAGAAGTATCACAATCGCCAAGACTTTACGAGCAAAACTTCAGCCGTCGAAGAGGTCACGGCGCCAAACATTCAGGACTGCAGTGGCAATGAGCAAACATAGTAGAGCTGTTTGCCTCATTTCAATTGCCTAGATGGAGTCGTGGCGCAGGTTGCAGACTAAGACTTCAGTTCTCCATTGTAAGCTTGCTGGAAGACTGACACCTCAATTTAAAGGAGGCTCTTTCTTTAGCCATCACTTTTTCTCTATTTTATTAGAAGCGGAGGCTTCTTCGGCGACTTTTAATGGAAAAGACCGATTAGGACTTGAAGTTTTGGGCACAAAGCTGCGGCAGGCGTACGCGGGCTGACGGAAGGCAATTTGCGGCAAACCTATAATGAATTTCAGTCCGTCGCTCAAAAACTTTTAATTCTGAAGTGGCTTTCTTCATTTCTAATGCCGTGCTAATGCATGTAAAAACTGGGAAATCCACGGAAATTTAATGGGAATGATTGCAAAATTCTTTTTGGAATTTTGGTTCCAGTTTTTATTTTCCAGAAAGAGAAATTACCCGAAGAAAATAAGTCGGGATCAGGTGCTCGTCTGGCTTATATGCCTGTGAAAATAGCACTGACGTAATTCTACTCTGATGAAAGCTGTAAAAATATCGTGGACATTTTGTGGGATAAATTAAGTTGAGCAGAACTGTTTCATTATGTGTAGTATTTTTCTAATTATTCGGTGATTCAAGTTCATTACGTGTTAAAATTCGTTAAAATTTGTTGAAAATTTTAACACGCAATGAACTTGAACCATGTCCAGCAAAGTAAAAAACTTGACACCCAATGAAAAACTATGAGATAGAAGCGTACGTTATTTACTTTCCAGATCAGCATGTCTGATGTAAGTTAACATCCAGAGCACTCCAGCATCCAGTAGAAGGTGCGGTACAACAGTGCTACTCAAGTGGTGGTCTGCGGACCGGTGGTGGTCCGCGGACCGGTGCTGGTACGCGAACCATCCGCTGCCAGTACCAGCAGCTGTTGCGTCAGCAGCTGATGCAGTGCAATATTAAAAGAAAAAAAATACCAGTACTCCTCATCAAATACCTTGAGAAACAACAACCCCTGGTATAGCAACCACACCAACATTTTTATAATATGCGAGAGATAATCAGAACAACATCAAACATAACATCCACTGCAGATACCATCCAGTGGAAGATCCAAGACAATATCAGTGCAACATGAAACATAACATCTAGTTCAATATCCAGAATAATATTCTCAATAACATCCGGATATCATCCAACATAACAGCATTCCATTCAGCACAACATCCTGCATACCATCGAACACAATATTTAGGATATCATCCAACACAACATCCAGTATATCATCCAACACAACATCCAGTATATCATCCAACACAACATCCAGTATATCATCCAACACAACATCCAGTATATCATCCAACACATCCAGTATATCATCCAACACAACATGCAGTAAACCATGCAATACAACATCCAGTATTCCATTTAGCACAACATCCAGCATACCATCCAACACATTATCCAGTATATCATCCATCACGACATCCAGTGTGCAATCCAACACAACATCCAGTATACTATCCAACACAACATCTAGCACACACCCAACACAACATCCAGCACACACCCAACACAACATCCAGTATACTATTCAACAACATTCAATATACTATCCAACACAACATTCAATAAACAGCGTAAAAAGCTAAGTACAGAAACCTACAAGCCTAAGATGAAATCATCCATCATTGCGAGAAGCCTCTTGCTGGGCAGCCATTCATCCACGTGGGCAGCGCAAATCCAGAGTGTATTATTAGGATTTGTTTTTTTTGGAAAAATTAACCCGTAATTAATATGTTAACATTGATATACTGAGCTTTGTACGCTGGTAGGCACGAACGTTTCCTTCTTAGAGACAAACTCTATGCAAAAGTAACTTTTCGAGGCAAATTTATTGAATAAAGTTGCAGCGCAGGACATCGAAATCGAGAAACAAAAATACAGATAGAAAATAAAGCACACTCCATCAATACGTAATTAGCTTTTTAATTAGGCATTGCACCCCCGGCCATTATAAGTTCAGAAGGAACTTTCTGACTCCAGAAGTTTAAAACTCTACGACGGTGCTGTGAGAATTTTGTGCGCTGCCAAATTTGGTTTAGCGCCAATTTTCATGGCAGAGGGAATTCAATTTCAATCTCAGCAAGAATCTTCTAACGAATATCAGTGAAGAAATTCAGAGACACACAATCACAGCCACATTTTCGTATACACACAGCGGCGTCTTTCAAGTCCGTTTTTAGTTCAACGGTAGCATGCACCTTTTCGGACAACTAGCAGTCACATTTTGGCAAGACTCATTTCTTGGCGAGGCCCGAAATCCTAAAGAAGTACAGAGATGGCGTGCCAAGTGTCGATGTCCTCTGTAACAGTATAATTACTTGGCTTGAACAAGCAGTGTCGGGGCGCCACATGCCTCGTCAAGTGATAAGTTTGAAGGATGCGCTCTATTTAGAGTAGCCATTAATTGCCTAATTGCTGGAACAAACAAATCATGCCATTAAATCGATGCAATCATGTTAAGGAAAACGTTAGGGCTATGAGTCTTGCAATGGACCACATTCTAGGCAGTTTGCAAATTTCTTCGTTCAGTCAGCATCTCAAACGTTACTTGTCTTTCTTTATCCCTTTCCTAAACACATTTTTGTTCCAGAAACAAAAAAACGAAACGTTTTATGTTACGTCTCTCGGTCATAAAAAATCATACTGCTTTCAAAATACTGACTCTTAGCCAAATGTTTACACTTGGAACGAGTATGTTGGATGTTTTCCAAAGCTTTTTCAAGCAATCAAAGTTCACAGGGCAGCAAAAGATCGATATTCTGAAATAAAAGCAAACTTTATCAGCCCACTATTAGAAAATCCATGCTGGAAAAATTGAACAACTACTAATAAAAGACACCTTAAAACGCTCCAGCTTATTTCATGCTGTAACTTCTACTGCAAAGATTCCAAAGTCAAGAATCTGTAACAGATTTATTCGTTTGTGCACTCAAACTTTTATTTGCACCATCATGATTTGCATGATTCGGAATCTGTAGTTTTTTAGAACATTTCATCATAATTTCCAATATTGCACAGTAGGTATCGTGACTCTGACGTTCTACAGCAAATACACACTCTTCAAGTCTTATATTACGACTTTAATTAGGACATATAACGAGGCTTGAGTGTACCTCAACACTTTGTAGAGCAGCAACGACAGCTGGACACGGAGTTGAGGTTTTCTTGACTGATTTGTAGGCTCGAATGGACCGTCAGCCCTTAAATGATCTTTCAATACAAACAGTTTTCTTGACTAATTTTTAGGCTCGAATAGACCGTTAGCCTCTGAATAATCCTGCAATACAAACTCTTTATTTGTTAGCATGCTTTAAGTACCGGCGGTCGAGCTCAGTTACTGTGTGTGAAAAGTAACATTATGTTTAGAGTAACACTGACGTTTAGTTTTTACGTACATTTCACTGGAATATGAGAACCTTTTAACTATGGCCTGTAAAGAAATTTATTAAATAAATTCGAGTTCAATGAACTTTCTGAATTATTGAACTCGACTTCAGTCATAAATAACCGCTGATTCCCAGACTAAGTAAGACGGAGTTGAACTATAGAACTAAAATTTACACCATACAGAAAAGTGTAATTAAGAAATGGGTCATATGCTTAGGTTTCGAAAATTGAGTAATTCTTTAAAATGGTGCCATTAATTCAACGTAAATCGTCCTATTCCTTGAGATTGATCCTAGAATCAAGCGTCTGGTACCATCATATTCTTAGAATTATCTCCCAAAATTAAGCGAGTGAAATCAGCATATTCTTGAGATTGGTCCTAAAATTAGGCTAATCAAAAATAATTGGAGTTAATCAGCCGACTCGTTTTGTGTAGCGAGCGAAGATCAGCGTCTCTTATTGAGGCTGGTTGGATTACACTTGGATTCTCCATGGTGAAGATTAGTCTAAAAATTACTGGCAAAATTGCCTCACAAGAGGAAGAATTACCCAGGAAAAAAGCGGCCCTGGATTACGTTCTGCAAATTACTGAGGCGGGAGCGGGGTCTCACAGAGCAGCGCAACGAGCACCTCACCAGCGCTAATTTTCCGTCCACAAGTCTGCGGGTATTTCTCTTCCAAAAAAGGATTCGGAGCAAGAACACTTTTTACCTGTGAGTTCTAGTATGGGAAAACTTGTTAATTTCTCCTGTTAAATGAACATGGCTGTGGATTTTGAAATATTACTGTTCAAAACTTGTCTTGGACAATGGTGTACACAAAACAGACTGGTACATCTGCCAAGAAGTATAACTAATAAAGAAGTGCTTCGTTTTATCTTGCTCTAACAAAATGGACTAGAGCGAAGATCTGCGAGTGTCTTTTCATGCACTTTTAATCATGTGAGACACAAAAAAAAGCTATAGTTCAGGAAGACAGACTCTTCAAAAACTCAAAAGCGTACTTCGTTGTAGCAAATAATTTCTCGAGAGATTTAGCCACATTATTTTTGCAGGCAATAATATTTGAGTCCCAAAGACGTTTAAAACGAAATAGATGTTCAATTTCAGGTCACAAAGAATTAACACAAAACTTTTCGAAACTCAACACAGCAAAAGTTATTGTTTTCTAGACTTTGAGTGAAAGAAAGAATGGATGACGCACGTGCTTCCAACCAGTTACAAGAGTCCGCTTCTGACTTCACTATGAACGCGTCCACCACAAAAGCTACAAAAATGCCAAGAAAAACAGAGTAGAACATTAATGACAGCTCAAATTTTCTCTTCAAAGGATACAGATTTTCACGCAGCGTACGTGCTTTCGCAACAGTTTGGAGGAGTAGGGGTTGGAACCCTGAACGTAAGGGGGTGGGAGGAGCAGCAATGTGTGGATGCTTCAGAATCTTCTGCCCTGCATTCCAAGAGTTGCATTTCTGACAATATTTTAAGGAATGACTCAAAAATTATTTCGTCTATTGATACCTTACAAAGTTTTCGGGATATGTTGTTTTTTTTGCGTGTCTTTGGTCTTATTCAGAAGACAAGGACTCTCTGAATAGTTTTGTCATCGGAGTCAGAACTCGAGATTTTCAGGCTAAAAAGGCTTTTGAATTTCCGTAGCCTTTGTATATCTACAGACATTGAAAACTTAACAAGTTCTCCCAGCAAGAGGGAAAAATTCAATAACGACGCTTTCCCTCAGAAACATTGATACCAAACGAACATCTGAAAAGACATCTCTGTGAAACAGATTTTTCAAGTGAAGGAAGACCTTTCTCTTCGAGAAAAGTTTACCCAAGCGCCGGAGCATCTGTCTGTGCATAGCGTTCTAAAGCGGCTGTTTTTTGGGCCTGAACGTTGGCATTTTCGCTCAGTAGTTTCAGAGAAGACAGCCAGATTACGTGAGAGTGAGAATTGCGTCTGGAGTGCTCTGGAGCGACAGCTGCGGTAGGCGTCGGAATCAGTGGAAGCAAATTCACAAGAAGGGTCTGAAGAAGACAGGCTCAGAGTGCTTGTCAAAACCAGCACGAGGCTGGGCTGCAAGGCGCCCATGTAACAGTGAGACTTTTTCTCGGACGAGTTACTGTGTATCTAGTGTCACTTTAATCGAATTCTCCATTGTTTAGGTATAGTTTATTACTCATTCCTGGAAGTATTATAAGTCTAAAACCTTTTTGTACGCGTTTTTCAACGTTCAGTTACAGTATATTACTTGTTTTACAGAGCGAATATGGAAGCTTTCTGAAAAGTTTTCCATCATTTAGTTTTAGCTTATTTGTTTTACATTGCAAATCTAGAGACTTTTTGTTGCCTTTTTCATGTATTTTCAGCTTATTTTGGCCTACAGTAGTAATTGAAATGAGCAACGTCAAAGGGGAATGTAGGAAAGAGAATAATTGTATTTGAGCCTGAATTATTTTTGCAAACAGCTTTGCAAATGATTTCATTTATTAATGTATCTTATCGTGCTTGATTTCATCTTATGTTAAAAGGTGTTGTTTTGTGGCCAACCAACAGTTATTCAGTCAGACAAGAGGAGTATAGAGCTATAAATGTCGCCTACGCAGTTATGCATAAATAGAGAGAAGCGAAGTTTCTGCCAGTCTACTTATTTTATGGTCCTTTACGTGGAGTTGTTTCTAACTGCGAAATATAGAGTTGAATTCCAAGTGCACTTCATGATGATTCCTTCAATCATATACGTAGCAATCATTTTACGAGTAGAGTCAATATTGATCTCCGAAGCAATTTTAGTCTATCACCACCAGTAAGTCGTGGTTTTATCACAGAAAGTGTACTTACCTCTCACTCCAGTTCATTTGCTCGGAAAAAACTTTCAAATTCAAAAACGAAAATACATCATGAAATATTTGTCCATCTGACAATCTTGCTATTGAGACTCACTATTGTCCTCTCTAATTATGGGAATACATATAACTATTGCTAAAAATGATGTAAATACATAGGTAATTCCTTTTCTTTGCTTTTGGTGTGCAAAAAATAGATTCTCACAGTACACAGTATATTCAATAACGTGTTCTTTTCCAGCTTCCAGATAGCTAGTTTCCAATTATCATAGCAATTCAAATCCGATCGGAGAGAAAATTGAAAACGATAGAGATCGATTTAAAAACATTGTCCTTATTCGTATTGAAATAGTTTGGAGAAAAAAGTTTGAAAGTTTTTACTACATCGAAGTTTTTTTAAACCAAACGAATATCGTACTGTCCAATAAAAGTGTTCGCTGAAAATCTCACTCCTGAGGCTAGATTAATCGAGTGCTCGTTGAAGATAAACTAAAAAAAATTATTGGTATGATAAAAATAAAAAGTTCATATAAAAACTACTCATTCAACAAACATCTACTACTTAACTGAAAAAATAAACTATTTACAGAAAAAAATCTAGTAGTTTGATAAAAAACTCATAACAAAAACAACTAGCGTGACAAAAAGATTAACAGTTTGATAGAAACATAAACTGATTTGAAAGAAGCATCCATTTGTTTGGTGGAAAAATTCAGCTAGGTTTATAACAACTCTACTAGTTGGCTAAAATAATTACTTCGATGATAAATCTACTATTTCGGTCAATTTCAACTCCGGAAAAAAACTACAATTTGTGTAAAATATCTGCTAATTCAGTAAAAAACTTTTCTAGTTCAAAATTTCAAAACATTCAGTGCAACTTACTAGTTTAATAAAAGTTTATTTGATCAAGAAAAATCTTCAATTGATCCTCACACAATCATTATAACTTTTGTTCTTTCAATTATATAAATAGAGTAATTAACTATCATTATTTTAGCTATTAACGAATACCTTCATGGACAAAATAGCCATGTAACTATAAATATACCTCGAGCTCGATATTTAGCAGAAATAAAAAGCCCTGAACAGAGACGTTAGGGTTGAGCGGTAGAGTGAGGGTCCGTCGAACAGAAAGCCCGCATCAACAAGCCCTGGCGAGTAAGGCGTTCCCAAGTCCTAGTGGTCACATCAAAATGCTGCGCATTCCTGACCGGAAAGCTTTCCCTAAAATAAACATCGTTCTCAAAAAGAAAGAAACTTTAAAAACATCTAGGTCAGGATTTTATGAGGTCGATCGAAGTAACCTACAGCTTCGGTTTCCAAGATTCGGATGCCATAAATGAAGAGAAAGACGCAATTTATAGAGGATTGAATTCCACGCCCTCCGCGCTGAGAAAGAGCAAAGAAAGTAAGTCGCTATTCACTAGACAATCGTAACCTACGTTCAACTTACGACTCGTAATAGAAGAACCAAGAAATGCTGCGAAGAATATTTTCTGGAATATGGCATCTGTTAAGACGCAAGTTTCAAACTTTTCGAAAACAGTGTATAGTGAGAAATATTTTTTTTCAAGATTTTGAATCCATCTGAATGGATATCTAAAAATTATAAAGCTCAATTGTCCGGTGAATTCAGTGCAGGTGCAGTATGTTAACTGAGCAACCGACTTGCATATTGAAAAACTCGATTCCTGGTGCCGGCTGCACGATTTATTAATGAGAGTGTGGCAATGAATGCGATGAAATCTCGTTCATTGCTCCTATTGTAGAAAATGACCTAGAGCGCTAGCCTTACAGAACTTAGAAGCATCTTCTTTTAGAAGTAAAATACTCCTCTATTGAATTGGTGATCTTTACGTATAGGAGGACAAATGCCCGACTCCAATAGTCTACATCTTGTCCGAAATACAGTTTTACAGAAACGGTAAAAGAGGAAAACTTAATGCACGAACCCGACAAACGTTCGGTTGCAAATGTAACACTAAAACGTATCTTTAACTTCGTTTTCATGTTGTATTCTGAATTAACTTAGATCCCTAGGATGAAGGCTCATCGGGTCGTCAGTGTTCCAGCTAAGGGCGCTACAAGCACAAATTCATCATCACCTAAGTATCAACAAATAAAATTGCACATTATTTGTCCGCTAGCCTCCTGAATTATAAAAACCACACAACACAAGCGAGATATACGTCATCGCCAAGAAGTGTTTCATATTGCATTTTGAAGTAAGACAGGAAAATAAAAATTCTGGATTTTCAGTTCAACATATGTCTTTCATTGTAAATTCTTCGTATTTTTTCTACACGCATCGAACTTACAGATCTGTTTTTTCTCACCAAAACGCGGTATCAGCAAGTCTTCCACCTACCTGCTCAAAAAGTCTACAGTCTAAGACATCCCAATTGAAATATATGGTCATTTTCTATAATCCAAAAGAGCAAGGAAAAGACATAGCTACATCCAATCTCTGCCTCTGATTAATGAAAAAAGACTACCCTACACTTTCTAAAGGATACAGGCCTGTATCATACTCTTTTTCTTTTGAAGACTCATTAAAGTATCTTTTGATAGCTATTCCAGTCGATTAGATATAATCAGGTGTGACCTTTCGCAGCTCATTTCATCATCACACGTATCTTGCCATCCCCAAATTTCCCTAGGTGATCTAACCTTTGCAAAAAACATATCTTTTTCCAGCTTCACTCAAACCTTGCCGCGCCGGTTCTTTTATATGTCCGGGAAGCAACCCGATTTTTAAAAGTTTTTTTTGCCTCCCAAGAATTTCGCCGCTTTGACTTTACTTAAACCTACACGAATTTAGAAGACCGTCGTCCTTGAAATCTCTGTCAATTGCGAACATCAAGCTTAGATTCTACGCAGCTTAACCTGGATTTCAAACAGCTTTTGTCAGACTTCTCACGGCTTTTTTTAGGTTTCACGCAACACTCTGCATACTTCCCACTGTCTTATCAAGATTTCATACTATCATCTCTAGATCAGCACAAACTTCTCTAAACTCCGTACAACTTTTTTTAGATTCCATACGACTTACTCTAGATTCCACACCCCTTACTCTAGATTCCACACGACCTACTCTTAGATTCAATGAGGCCTACTCTAGATTCCCCACAACTTACCTAGATTTCACACTGCCGTTGCAAAATTTCACTCGATTTTCTCTAAATTTCACACAGCTCTCTCTAGATTTCACGTCGTTTTCTAGATTTCAGACGGTGTTCTCTCGATTTTATACGGCATTCTTTAAATTTCATACACCTTTCTTTAGGTTTCACACGGCTTTCTCTAGATTCCACGAGGGTTTCTGTGAACTTCACACGGCCTCCTCAAAGCGTGATCGGAAGGTCGAGTCTAGCACTTCCTATGGCCATTCGATAGCTTTGCCAATCATTGCGTAGTCTTCTTTTTTCGGTTAGCAGTTCCGGAACGGCAGCAGCAAGCGGCCTTTGAGTGTCGCCGACGTTGTCGGGATTGCAGCGCAATGGAAGGAGCCTCGCTACAACTTGTGTGTGCGTGTGTGTTTTGGTGCTTCGTTGTCGGCAAGTTGGGCACAGAAAAGTTTCCTATGTCAGGGTTTACTGAGGCTGAAATTAGAATGTCCCGCCTCGCGACAGAGAAAAAGTCTAAAGATAAATCGAGCTGCGATGTCTTTCAGTAAACGAAGCTTGGCGTTTACAGTTTTCTGTACGGGTATCTTCAACGTTTAACCTTCACAATAACTTTGATGTGCTTCTAATTAGTTTTCCATTTCAAGTAGGCGTTCAATGGATTACCCAAATCATTGATTTCATTTTTTTATAAATCTCATGGTACAATTGGACTGAATAATCTTTCAGCGACGGAAACAAGTTATTAATTAAATAAATAATTAACTGTTCAGGCAATCACACGGTGTTCGTACGTTTTTCAATGAATTGAGAATTATCTGAAAAATCTCTTCGTTGATGAGTAAAGCTATCAATAGCTTCACTTGATCTATTGGCGATCACAATTAGCACGCCGGTGTCTAATGTTAGCTTGAACGTCAGATAACTCGTGCTGAAATCCAAGTTCACGAAGGCCTTGCGGGGGAGATTCGATTTGTTAAAATTGTTCTGGAGAGCCCAGTCATAATTACGAAAATAAATTGTATTTTTCCATGATCGATCTAAATGACTTCTCAGTAATAATAATATGATCCTCAGTAAGGGGTAATAAATTGTGGCAAGTTTTAAAAGCCGAACGTACAATAATCCCTTATTATAGCGTTAAATACGTTTAACCCTCGTAACACATGATTTGTGTCAAATTACTAGTAATGAAGATGAAGTGTCCTCATACGTTCAAGAATAATTTGTGACAGTATAATTCTGAGAGAAATACCAATTGCTACTCTCATACAACAGTCGGGCATTATCCTTCATAGAAGATGATAGCCGCTCTAGCAACGCACGAGTCTGTCGTTTATTATAGGCTCTAATATATTAAAGAATAGGTATCTCTTACATTTTGTAGAATACTCGGCCATATTCCTCCAATAAAAGAGGATAGCCGCTTTAGTAACACACAATTTTGTCAATATTTTATTTGAATATGGACCAGAGGTAGTGGGTGCATGCGTGGCCAGTGGTGTGCTGGCGCGTAGCATTTGAAACATTACAATATTTCACAAAGAAAATTATGAGCAACGTATTTCTCGTAGATTTCTTTCAATGCTGCCTCACTTCCAGCAATGTGCCCGAGCGAAATGGCTTTAGTAGAAACCACAGTCGCGTGACATATATTGGTATGTCTTCGGAAACACGTTTTCATCAGTGCATATACGCGCAGCATGGATGCCTACAGCATATGAATGACTACAGCATATGAATGCTTACAGCATATGAATACCTAGAGTATATGGATGCATAGAGCATATGGATGCTTACAGCATATAGATGCATGCAGCATGGATATGCCTGCAGCATAAAAATAAACTCGAACAGCATGGATGCCTGCAGCATGGATGCTTGCAGCATGGATGCCTGCAGCATGGATGCCTGCAGCATGGATGCCTGCAGCATGGATGCCTGCAGCATGGATGCCTGCAGCATGGATGCCTGCAGCATGGATGCCTGCAGCATGGATGCCTGCAGCATGGATGCCTGCAGCATGGATGCCTGCAGCATGGATGCCTGCAGCATGGATGCTTGCAGCATGGATGCTTGCAGCATGTATGCTTGCAGCATGTATGCTTGCAGCATGGATGCCTGCAGCATGGATGCTTGCAGCATGTATGCTTGCAGCATGTATGCTTCCAGCATGGATGCCTGCAGCATGGATGCCTACAGTTTGAAAGCATCCTTCATTCACCATGAATTGTCTCTGTCAAAGTTCAATCAGTCGGTACTTGCAACAATTTCAGCTGCGTGCTATTATTGAACTGTAGTCTTCACCTTTGGAGCAGTCGCAGGCGGCGGTCACGCAGAGTGTTTGGTCGACTAGATCTGAACACCCACAATGGCGACCGTATTTAACAAAGTCTCTCAGCATTTTTTCTTGATTCATTTGTTAACACGTTGACTCCGAAGTGGTACGTATGTGTGCCACTTAGGTTAGGTTCTGTAATTTTTTCAGATCCTTCTAGTGACTATGCGTACAAAGTGAAGTTTTACACCAATCAGGCAATCGGAGGCAACGTGTGAAATGGAGTCCTGCAAAATACTAAGCCTCTACAATTTCTGTTGATTTCATATGAACGTCTATTGAGCCCAGCAGCTGGTGTGAACACCTGACTTCTCAGCGATAACTAACGCGTCTTAGTTTTGCCTCAGATTTTGGCAGAAGCCACAGTTTACCATCCTTCTATTAATTATATATTATTCTACACGAGAAAAATACGAATAATACCATTTTTCACTATAGTTTTAATAATGCCATCATTATTACAATTATTTTCACTATTAAAATTATTATAACTATTACTATCTTTCTATTACTGTAACTATTGACTTGATTATAATTACGATAATGATGAGGATTATTAATTTTTTATTATCATTATTATTATTATTGTAACTACAGCCACGAACGTAAAATTTGTATAGAAGCATGAGGTGGTCTGTTTGCTGTCAGCGCACCTGCCCTAGCACCACTCTGACTCACCTCACGCTGCTACCACACAATTCTGTTCTGTGCGGCAAAGCAAATCCATTTCCTTTTCCAACTAATGCTTCTATGATAAAAAAATGAAACTCTGGTTAAAAAACGTCTGCGTTTAATAGAAATATTGTATTTTTGTACCAGTAAATTCATGGAACGACTCGAGTATTTTAAATAGAATTCAGATTTGATGATTGGAAGTCACTTTAACGAATTCTTCAAACCTTAACTTCAATTCTAAAGACTTTATAACCCTATTGATAATCTTATAGAGCAGCAAAAGCTTTTAGTTTTAATTAAATCTAAGAGAAAAAACTAGATTGCAGTAATGAACACACTCCATTTATATCTGTTGACTACATGTATCTGTAACCAGACCAGTATTCTTTATGAACTGAAGTGTGGAGGAACATAGCGTGAGAAGAAATAAACACTTTAGTTTATTATTCCATTATTGTATAATATTTGAAGATTCTATTCGTGTATAACCAGCACAAAGAGGTTACCCCCTAAAGTTACAGGTTCACTTCATTTTCCCAACAAATGGCATGAATAATGCACCAAACAATAGAACGGTGCAAAAATTAAAGATGACTTGTTTTACACCACCTACATCGCCACACAGTTTCCAAAAGAAATAAGCTCGGGCTTGTTTTTCTATATATAACTCTAGTTATTCTTATCCCACGTACTTCATCTCCAGAAAAAATTCTAGCCTTAATTTATCTCCTACTACAAGGATATGAAGATTTAAACATTTATTCTAGAACCGGCATCGAACATCCCTTAAAACCCAATACATTTACAGTCAACACAACCATCAAACATACATCAAAACCCAATACATTTACAGTCAACACAGCTATCAAACATTCATCAAAACCCAATACATTTACAGTCGACACAGCCATCAAACATTCATCAAAACCCAATACATCTACTGGAAACACAGTCATTAAACATTCATGAAAACCTAATAAATTGACATGTAACCCAGCCACTAAACACTTAAGATTTAAATGTAACCATTAGACATGAGAGCACACCACACTCACTGCACTAATGAGCAGCGTTGAGCCCAAGGTAATTTGCCGAGAAGTTTCATGACCAGGTCGCTACGGCAAGTGTCACCGAGTAATGCAAACTTCACACATCACTGTCACGCTGAGCCTCCTTATAAGCGAAACTCTTCAACTTATTGCCTATGAAAAATAAATGAGTTAAGTTAGACGAGTGACTGACTGGCAGAACAATGCCTTCACTTAACTTTAAGTGAACGTCGAAGTTCTAATACAAGCCAGAGAGAAGTTGGGCGGCAGATCCGTCTACTGGCAAGATAATGTGACAATTTCACGTTCAAATATGATGCAGTTTGGTGATTCGTTCATAATGTCAATATATGATCAAGACCATGCATGGAGTAAAGGGAAAGCAGACTCTTGAGTCGTAAGATAATTGAAAGCATGTGTGTTTATCAATGAGTGATTGTTTTCAAATGGTAACCAGTAATTGGTGGGGTTTATAGGGAGGTGTTTCGTGCCTTACATGAAAAATAACAGATACAAGCGAATAAAGAGAGACAATTGATAATAAACCTATCTAGCCTAAGGAGAAGTATTATAATAGATTATAATCTAGCAATAAATAATCTTACGAACAATAATATTGAAAAAAATGTATTACCAAATGTATCGAAAAAAAGCATTCATAAATGGCAGTTGAATTTTTCATTATTGATACAAGCCAAATTGAACGAAGTAAAAATACTTAGTAGTTGGAATTGGAGTATTAATCTTGCTGGATTGAAGACTGCAGGCAAGAGCGCTTTAAAGAAAATAGAAAAAAATCTCGTGTTGGAGTCCAGGCCCTACAAAAATGACTAATATTATGTTCTAATAAATACGCACATGCGTGAACGTTCATTTTAAAAAGAACTTCTTGATCACTATTTTATAAAGCAAAAATACAAGAACTCGTGGCACAACTGTATGTATTCAAATAACCGTGGAAGACGCAGGAGCGAAGGAATTGGAATGCCTCTCCTGCAGTCCGAAGTAACCTATGCACTTGTAACTAAATTCTATATGGAAAACTGTCTACACTATTTCACTGTCGATAAAAAATAAAGAATAGAGGAGTCTTCTCATAAAAGAGGTTGAAACAACCTCGATGAACAACGAGGCACAAAATTGAACACTTCATTTAAATTCGTTATAATGTAAAAAGTTCAACGCGCACTGTAGATATGGATACTGAATTCAATTATTCCTAATGGATGACGCACTGAGATTTATAAGAATTGCTGCAGTCTCCAGACGTTGTACATTACCTCTAAACTTGTTCAGCATTCAAGAGGAGTTCAAGTGATGTAGTCCACATCTGTGTTGTGTACCCGTGTTGCTATTGCTGAGGTGAGGGCTGTGGTGCTCTCTTCATTGATAATACTATGCAGCTCTCACAGGACAGTCGATGATAATTATCATTATAATTATATAATCAACAGTTCTCACAGGACAGTCAATGATAATTATCATTATAATTATATAATCAACAATCCTCACAGGAGAGTCAATGCTAATCAGCGGTTCTCACAGGACAGTCGATGATAATCAACAGTCCTTACAGGACAGTCAATGCTAATCAACAGTCCTCACAGGACAGTCAATGCTAATCAACAGTCCTCACAGGACAGTCAATGCTAATCAACAGTCCTCACAGGACAGTCAATGCTAATCAACAGTCCTCACAGGACAGTCAATGCTAATCAACAGTCCTCACAGGACAGTCAATGATAATCAACAGACCTTACAGGACAGTCAATGATAATCAACGGCTCTCATTGGACAGTCAATGCTAATCAACGGCTCTCACAGGACAGTCAATGATAATCAACGGCTCTCACAGGACAGTCAATGATAATCAACGGCTCTCACAGGACAGTCAATGCTAATCAACAGTCCTCACAGGACAGTCAATGATAGTCAACAGTCCTCACAGGACAGTCAATGCTAATCAACGGCTCTCACAGGACAGTCAATGATAATTTATTAGTATCTCTCATAGTGCACGTATGGTACAGAACAGAACCAAACATAGAGCAACAATAAAGCACGTGGCACAAACTCAACGGACTTTCATTCGGGGATGTGACGCTAGCGTAAGATAACGACGCACAGGTGGGACGCATGTGGGACAGTCACGACGCACAGGTGGGACGCATGTGGGACAGTCACGACGCACAGGTGGGATGCATGTGAGACAGTCACGACGCACAGGTGGGATACATGTGGGACA